>PVIJ01009431.1:0-66907 GCA_004024925.1 Scalopus aquaticus
ATCTTGTTTTTCAAAGACCAGAAAATCAACTTCTTGTTGTCCTGTGGTTTGTTCTTAAAAAGACCATAAACAAAGTCACACCTGTGGACTTTGAACACTAAGTCAGATGATCTGTTAACTTTCTCTACGTAGTCTCAGACACTCTGGAAAGTACTTTCTAGTGGTTTACTTTAAAGGCAATGTCCCAATCCATAAACGTGTTTTGAATGACAAATCAGATGTTTACATTTTATTCAACTATGATTTTATTATTAATTGTTCAAAGTGAGAAAAGGACTACAGTAACTTCTGTGAGGCATAGTTACCTCTTCCCTTCTTTCCACATTTTAATTTCACTATCTTAAGACAGTTTCAAATTATTTCATCAATCTTGGTCTTTGCTTTTAATTTATGCAGTGGGATTTACTTGTGCATCGGTGTGAGTAATTTTTAATATCTTGCCAAACAGCCTGTGGCAAGTGAAAATACAACTTGCCTATATGAGGCTGCACAGTACAACCAAAACGAATTATGTTGAAATCCCAGCTTCACTGAATGGCAGTTATTTACATATATAATTCAAAAATACTCCCCCCGCCACCATAATTCAGAAGTCAAATTTAACCAACATCTTGGGGAGCAAGTAAGAGGGCAAAGCATATCTCACGGCTATCAACATTTTCAATTTCACTTTATTGTCACTTATGGCATTTTATCTCCCCAATATGACTAAATGCTTCATATATCATTCAATCTATCTTGTTGCAGACGTGCGTATATTAGGTGGATCAATATTTGTAGATTGATTTTATTATTCATACATACTCAGATTGTCCCCTCGAAGAAAATTCCTTTCTGTTTCAAAGAATGTGAAAATTCTCCAGGAGCCCAGAACATCCATGGTGACCAAATGCTAATGGCATGCTGACCTGGAGACCCTCAGCCCTGAGGAGAGGGAACAATTCTCTGGAGTCCAGTGGCTAGTGAACCTCAGCTAAGAGCAGTGCACCCCAGTGCTCCGGGCAGCCCCTGAGCAGTTAGTTGCACCTGGGATGAGGTGATGTTTGGCTCTGCTACTTGGTGCTGAGTGCCCCCAAGGAGGTCCCTTAACTGGCCCATCTCTTTGGGCCACCATGATGGAGAAGGGGGCAAAAGGAAGGCCAGAAGTTCACCTCGCAGGAGTAAGAAGTTCCGAGAGATCCAAGTCGATGTTTGGGTCACAGATCCACTTCGCCATCCTCATCTGCACACTCGCAGAAACCCAGGCTTTCTTTGTCTCTGAATCCAATCTGCTGCACACCTGTTCTCACAATGCCTGCTCAAGCTGCAAATTGGAGCATCAGCATGTTGTTATGAAAACGTGTGGCTGGGCTCGAAATCATCGGCATTATCCCAAGGAAAGTCAACATTACGTTATCTTGGACAGGAATGAACAATTGCTTCAGTTCGTTAAATATAATTTCCAACTGCAATGAAATCAGAATGGTTGTAACACGTGGTTTTTACATCTTTCCATCTGTTAATGTAGAGCTCGAATTTTTCATAAAAATATGAAATAATTTTATGGGGAACTTCATGCATCTTTACTATTTAAGCCACTTCTAATCTTTTTCTACTTTATTTTTAACATACATCTAAGCAAAGAAGCTGAATGTTTACGAAGCCCCGGGGAGGTTTATTGTTTCTGTGACCTGACCCTTGACAACTGGGGCAGCACTTTCCGTGCCAGGGATTCACAGGTGCTCCAGGTTCTCCAAAGTGCGCCCAGGAATGGGCACCAGGCCCTCTGCACTGTGTGCCACAAAACTCATTCAGCCTCAAAGAACTCAGACCCTTTTAACTGCAAAGTACTCCAGGAACAGCATTTCGCCGTGTTCCTTCAGTGGCACGGTGAGTACCGTCTGCTATGCGCTGGACTGCAGGCGATGCGCTCACACAGGCTCTTGCCGCTGGGCCGGCTGCTGCGCAGTGGTCGCCCGCCAGTGTCCTCCAGCGCTGTTTCCTATTTAAGACGCCAGAGCCTGGCTTCTTCCCACCTGCGCCAAAGGCCGCCTGGCTGATGAGGAGCGGCCACCCATCCGCTCCAGCCCCTGTCCCCTGGGCGCCCGCACGCGCGCCGCACCGGGTCTGCGGGATTCCCCCGGCCGCTCCCGCGCTAAGCCGAGCGCCCCGGACGCAGCGGGTCGACTCCGGCCCGGGGCCACTTGCTTTCTCCGCAGGTGCCCGGGAGGAACCAATCCAGCCCCTCCGATTGCGCCCTGGAGAGGCGGAGGGGTGGCGCTCCTGGAGGCCTCCCGATCGCCCTGCGGGTTCTGCGCCCCGGGACCTGCCGGGTGTCCCAGCCCACGGGGCGGGGAGCAGCAACACCTGAGGCCGCCAGCCTGGAACCGCTGCCACCCGCCCCTCCCCCAGCCTGCGCTGGGGGTGTTTATCTTCGCTCGGGCTCCTCGCTCTTTTCTCTTTCACTTTTCTTTTCGCTGGGGGTTAGGATACTCTGGGTTCAGGGCGTCCAGGGGAACCCCAGTAGACTCACTGCGGTCGGAGCCGGACGCCGGGAAGGGAGCCCAGTGGCTGCACCGGCTGGTGGCGCGCCCCTCCGCCCCCCACGCTGCAGTCCCGACTCCATGGAGGTACCGCGGCGGCCTCTGGGCTTGGGGCGGGGAGGTGGCGGGGTGAAAGGGCTGGAGAAGTTTTCCCGAGCGCCTACGCCCCGGGTCCCTCCCAGTTGGGCTGGACCCACCCGTCCCGTTCAAGCGCCCCGCCCCCTCGTTTGTGACCACTTTTCTGTGGTGCTACAGGTTTTCCCCTTGCAGATCCCGCTGTCCTCACGCCGCACTCCTCGCCACCCTCGGCTTCCAGAGGCGCGCGGATTGCTCGTCAGCTGGCCGGTGCCACGCCGCTCCCCCTGCGCCCCGCTTCTGCCCGGGAGCCCCACTCTGACGGTGCAGCCCAGGCGCGCGGGAGGCGGCGCTGGGCGCTGGGCACTCAGCCGACTCCACGGCTGGCAGGCGGCTGGCGAGCAAGGAGCAGGCTGCCCGCACCCGGCTGCCTGTTCCGGAGAAGGCTCGGTCTTGACCGCACCGCACTGCGTCCTGCAGTTAATCCAGCTTAGAAAGTTCAAGAAAGGTACTTCAGTTCTTCCCTTCTTTCGCTCCCTGCCTGCCTGGGCAAATGTGTGTGTGAGCCCGTGCATATGTCTCTGTCTTTGTTTGCAAAATCAGATTATCCTCGTCTCTGATTAGGACACCTGTCTTCCTTTGGAGAGGGATTTGCAGGAAAGGTCACTGGCAATAGGACCTCGGTCTCTAATATTAGCTCCAACTCTGAGCAAGTCAACTTCTCTCTTAGGAAAACAACCTTAGAAACTGGAAAGAAATGCAGGAGACTTGTGGTGACAAAGTAACCTTATGTGAAGTGACTTTACATGAAACTCAAGTTAATTTTCAAGTGTTGAGACTGCGTGCTGCAAAAAGTATGTGATAATACTTTTGAATCATACAACTTGAATTCTGTAATTCCATGCATTTAAGATTTTGTCAATTTCAAAATAAGAGTAAAGCAATATTATTCTGAAATCATGCTTACAACAGATTCTTTAAGAGGGTGAGTCAGAAGTTTCGAAACTGGAAGAGAAGTGATTGTTGATGGCGCTGTTCCATTAAGGTTTTTAAATGCTGCTTTCTAATGTGATGTCTCTGGAATTGGCATATATTGCCAGTCAAGGCATCTACCTCACCTCTGTGTGTTAAGGAGGCTCTTTGACTTAACTGAATAAACAGATCAGATCTGAATGGTAAAACTGACCTGCTGTTCAGCGGCTGCACGGTAAACTATTGAAAGCATCCATTAGTCAAAATGCTTTTAAACTCTCTGGTTTTACTAACAAACAATGTGGTGGGCATGGTAGTGGGTAGAAGTTTAAAAAATATAAAAGGAAAGGACTGAAGTCAAAGTAGTAGCCATTTGGGCTTTAAAAGTAGGGAAAAGTTTTGTATTTTGCATGAAGTTAAGTTGCAGAAAGGGTTGAAGGTTTATGAAGGTGTTTTCATGATTTGTCTGTTTCCCTCCCTCTGTGTTTTCCTTGTAAAGCTTCAGTCACACTCAGGACAGCCTCCTATGTCTGACCTCCAGGCAGTCTTCCCATGCTTTTGCTTTCATTCCTCCCTGATGATCTGGAAAAGGGACCCAGAACGTGATTTAAAATAGCTATCATGTTGGTTGAGATTTTCTTGCAGATTATTGGAAGGTTTATGAAAAACATTTGATGCTTTTTGCTTTGATGTACGAAATTTAGAAATACCAGCAGCTAGGTTGCAAGACATAAGGTTTGTCAATGAAAAATCGATTTACAAACGTTTTTGGAGGATGGGGGAGAAATCCTGATTTAAAGGTTTTTGAAATAGAGTTTGATAATGGAAAGATTTAAACCCTAGAAGTTTCTCCATCTCAGGCTTGTTGGTTCTGGGTGAACTTCAGGAAGAGCGTGAACAAAGGCCTGAAATGTGATGTGTAAGTGAATTTTTCTGAGAATAAATATCCATAAGCCTAATTAGCTTTTTTAAATGGATCTTGAACTGAAACCAGTTTTGAAAAACTTCTGAAAACTTAGAACACTTTCCTTGTCTTCCCCTGACACTTAGTTTACTGTTAAGTGATGTTGATTATGTAACTATTCTTCTGAAGGTGAGCAGTGAGTTCTATCTCTAGTGATAGTAGATAATATTATAGCTGACATCTATTGAGTTCTAATTATATACTGGGTATTGTTCCATGCACATATGTGTTTTTAAAATTCATCATAGTAAACTTATGTGGTAATAGGGCATTACATGTTCTAACTGAGGGATCTGAATCATGGAGTAATTAATAACTTTCCCAAAGTTAGAGAGCTTGAAGGAGGTAGAACTGGGATTCCAACCCACAGTGTTGTGAGATCACTGGTGTTTATGAAGGCTGTTATTCCCATGGAAATATTTCCCAGAAGTTGACAGAACATCAACCACTATTTCAATTTGATGAGTATTATAACAATAGAATGCTAGTTTTAAAGTAATGCTCATATGGTATTTGTATGATTGACATTATTAATGATATATTTAATGGTTATCTTTATGATCAAATAATATTCACATGGGTGCCTGTATGCCTTTGGTTCCTTGGAGTAATTTCTTTTATGGTTCCTGGATGAAAATATGTGTCTAATTTGCACCATTTTTGGCTGATCAAACCTGACAGATAGTAGGCAAATGTGGATTGATCTGTATGTCTGTGACTCCTAGCTTTCTGTTCACTAGTCCAGGTAGAAGGCTGTGATTCATGGCAAGATCACAGAAGAAGCCTTTGCCATTATAGCACAACTGAGGTGCTGTAGCCAACTATTGGGAAGTCCCCTTTTCAGAAGGCTTTAAGGTGTGGGGGTTGGCAAGAAGTCAACTTTGTTCTTTAGCTCAATATTAGCTCCTCCTTTGACTTGCAGATTACTGCATAAGCTTATTGGTGTTGAATAAACACAAACTGCTTGCTGCCATCCAGTTTGCCTGGATGAATGGGGGAAGCTCATCAGGGAATAGAGTGGACATTTCTAGTCCTGTAATGTGTTCACAGCTAAGTATTTAATAGTGAACTTTATTAATGAACTATAATCACATGTATGCATATGCACATATATATGTGGATATATATATTGCTATGCTTTATGTCAAAGAATTTTGTCCACTTTTAATAAAGTTTTGCAGTGCTAGAATCAGAAGGAGAAAATAAGAGTTTGCCTGATCTCCATTCAATTCAACAGTATCATTTGTGCCCATTTTACGTCTGGAGGCAGGTGCGGGGATGCACCTGTTCCCCAGGGTTTTGTCTCACTGAGTGTCTAGTGGGGTCTTGTGGGTGACTCTGAGGAGGGCAGATGACAGCGTATAGGCGGGAAAATGGATAAAAAGTCTGAATGCCGGTAGCTGATCACGTCCTGACATTACATAGTTGTTTCTTCTTCAAACGCTAAGATTCCTCCAGGAGCAGACATCTGCAGGGGTGTCAGGAGATTGACAAAGTAACTTCAAACAGTAGAACAGAAACTGGTAGTAGAAGAGAGAAGCGCCCTAACCGGAGGTTAGGGGAAAGCGAGACTCACTCAGCCCCACTCGCCACACAAATTCTCTTCCCTGGGCAGCTGCTCAACTGCCTTCTAATAGGAATTCGAGAAGCAGCCACCCTGCACACTGACTTCTCAAAGCTTCAAAGAATTAGTTTTAGTGGAGCATCTTACAGTTGGAAATTTTATAATGTATGTTTCTGACTTCTTGACTCTCCTTAGTCCTCAGCAATAAAGAGAAGTATGTGAATTGAAATTTTTAAATCTATGGTTTTATTGTTAAAATCCTTCTTTATGTTATCTTCAATATTATTTGTCCACAGTTAACCAAAGTAACCCATTAATTTACACTAATAATTATTAGGCATCAAACTAAACTCTACTGAAAATGCATACGGTAGAAGTAGATCAGGTTAGTATTCGTATCAATGTTTGGATTGAAGAAGATTGCGCTGATACCAGCTTTTTCAAATTTCCCTGCACTTAACACCAAAGAGCAGCAAGGCACATGCTGCCAATGAATGGGGGAGGAGAGGTCTTTCTGGGAAGTAGGAGAAGGGGGAGGATGAAAGAGGAAGTGGGAAAGGAGAACTTGCTAGAATCAGCTTGCTCTGGCACATTGCTTGTAAAGTGGGGTTCCTCTGTAAGCCGTGGTTCTGGAAACTTGCATTTAGAACTCTCTACACTCAAAAAAAACTTGGAAAGTCATGGGGTTCCCCGGGGATGCCTGGTCTTTGTTTGCAGATCTCTGAGCCACCCTTACCTCCCAGCACTTGCCCTTGGTTTCTGGGTCACTGTGCTCACTGGACTTAAGACAAAGTGGGGATGGGGAGTCTCGCTGCTGGGGGCTTTACCCCAGAGCACCCTAGTGGCTTGGATGCCTCTGCAGCCTCATCTGCCCCGCCAGCCGCAGCTCCCGTCACACTTTCGTGCTCTCAGTACACATGTGAGCCTGTCAAGTGTGTCCCTGTCACTCCCTGTCCACCTTCCGGCACCCTGCTCCGAACGCCCACCCTCTCTGACTTTTGCCCCATTCCTCTGCGCAGGCGGAGTTGTCTTCTCCCTTATGTGACTTGATTTGGTGCTGGCTGCCGCCTTCCCTTCTGATAGTTTCTCTCTGTAAATTCTTCTTGCCAGGTGTCTCTCCAGTTATGCTTAAAATGAGAGGACCTCGGGCCCCTGAGACCCACTGAGCCTCGGCCCCACAATTGTCGGGTTCTGACTTTGATCAGTCAGGTCATTCAAAGTTTGACAGCGAAGCAGAGGAATATGAAACAGGTGAGAAACATAAGTGATACAGCAGAAATAATGCTGGACTCCTACAGTATTTTATAATAGTTTATAGCCTAGTATGTTGCACTGGGTTATAATAATCTTAGAGTGTTTTAGGACACTTGGTCTCAGCTAGCATTTATTGATGAAAAAACAAATCAGAGAGTAGGAAGCCAGGTAGATCCCATCCTTCCTTAGGTGCGCCCTAGTTCCTGCTGCCAGTTCTAGTGCGCAGTCCCAAGCACCCCCTCTCTGTATGGTCCTTTCCCCCACTCCCTCTGCTGAGTCTGTCCCATTGCCTTGCTGTCATTTCTCCTATTAAAAAAAAAAACAAAAACACTTTATGTTTCTTTTCAGCTACCACCTGTCTCCATCTTTTTAGGAATGTTTTCAAAGTCAGCTGTATTTTTTTGCCATATCTTCCCATCCTCTCTTGAAACAGCCAGGGTATCAGCCCCACTGTTACTCTCAAAATACACCTGTCGGAGGACCCGGAAACCAGGTTGACCCAAGCGTGGCCCTGGCGTCTTCCCGCGTGTGCTGGAGCTGGCTGACCTCTTGGGCGGCCGGCCTTGCCTGCTCCTTGCCTCCTTGTCCTCCCCAGCACGTCGCAACTCAGTGGCTTTGTTGCATCCTATGGCCCTTCCTGTGAATACAGAGGAGTCCGAAGGCTTTGCTCCGCCTCTGCTCGCTGGCCGGGGTATCGTCCAGGCTCACGGATGCAGGATCCTCACGGACTAATGATTCACACTTGTGTATCTCTGGCTGTGGCCCCTCCCTCAAGTCCACACTCATAATAACCGTCCACTCAGCCTCCGTGTTCGGATACCCAGTGCTCACTGCGGTGCCCACTTCATCCCCGAGACCGCTTTCCTCCTCCTGCCTCTCCCTCCACTGCAGCTTCTTCCTTCCCCTGGTGTAAGCAGCCAAGCCGGCCACCTTGGGGCCGTCCTCAACTTCTCTTCGCCCTTGCTCACGTGTATTCTGCCTCCACAAAACCCACATCCCACCTCTTCTCACCAGTCCGCTGCCACCACGTGGCGCCGGGCCGCGTCTCCGGGTTTCATTGCAGTCACTGGGCGAGCTGGTCTCCCCCGCGCCTCCGCAGCCTGTTCTGACGTGACACAGCAGCCCGACGGTTGGGTTATCGGCTCTCAGTTATCTGGCCTGACTGCACGGGAACAAACCCACAAAGCAAAGCAAAAAGCAACACACCCCGGAACCCAGTGGCTTAAAAAGTAATTTCTATTTGTTAGGATTCTGCAATCCAAGCTCCAGGCATCTGATTGGCCCTTTGGGCTGCTGAGGATAAGCATGGAGGTTTCTTCACTCGCGTGTGTCTCCTCGGCGGGGCAGCCTTTGGGAATAGGAAGACGGAAGGTGTGAGCCGGCATAGTCTAGAGCTTGCTGGAGCCCAGCCAGGCCGGGGCCGAGTCTCCTGGCTGTGAAGCAGTATTCGTCACTCTAATAAGTCCCGTGGGGCTTAGCTTTACTCTTTGGCCTTTGGGCTTTCCCTCTGAGTCTTTCTTTTTTCCCCATAAGGAATAGCCCAGGTTTTGTAGTGGGGAAAGCTGCTTCTTGTTCCTGGAGAAGAATCTAGGGACCTTTTTTGTGCCCCTTTTCTCCCTTTTGTTTATCTGGTGGTGTTTGATTTTTCAGTGTAATTTTCTTTTCACTCTTGGGAGTATCCTGTAAATTTTATTGAAGTTCACTCTGTTAGAAAAAAGACACTCCCCAAACCCCTAAGTTAGGCTCCTCTTTAGTAGGGCTGCGAGTCAGGATGCTGTAAGAGTGTCCTGAGGCCTTTTACATGCCTTGGTCTCGCTGAAGGCCTGAGAGGTGGCACCTACAATCTTTCCTAGGTTTTAAAGAAGGATTTTCCGACCATGGGCATGATGTGATCTTTAACCTGAGAGCACAGTGTACTTATGGCCCTGAATGTTATCTTTGCCCTAAGACTGCTTTTGTCTTCCAGGTTCTTTTGCTGCCTGGAGAGGCAGGAATGATAATGTGTTTTGTTTCCAACATAGCAAATCCTGGGTTGATCTATTTCCTCTAAAATTGACTGAGTGCTAGTTGGTCTCTCTTCTCCTGGCATTGAGCCTAGCCAGCTAAATGAAGCCAGCCATCACTTTGAGAAACTTCTTAGCCTGGGCCACAAGTTCTTTAGGTGCATTGCTTTTGTGATAGGCAGTAGAGTCGCCACACATCTTCCCACCGCACAGCGCAGGTGGCCTTGTGTCCAGTGCCAGTGACACCCGTCACTGCCGGTCTTGCCTTCGTGACGATGGCCTTGCTGTCCCTTGGGTGCCCAGCCGGCCTGGTCTCACATCGGTTTCAGTGTCAGGTGTAATTGCTATTGTGAGTGGCTATTCCAAAATTCAGTGGTGTAGAGGAAGAGCCATTGCATTTGCTCAAGGCCCTGAAGTTAGAACTTTGGACAGGATGCCGTGACGGTGCCTGCGTCCAATCCGTAAGGTCTGTGGTGTCAGCTGGTGTGACCCTGAGGTCAAGGAAAGTCTGAGAAGGCTCAAGACGCTGGGTGTCACGTGTAGGGGCCTCAGTCCTGATGGTGCGCTGCTCTGGGTACCCAGCTCTCTGACACTCCTCTTGTCTGCAGTACCCGCTTCAACACTCATGGAGTCAGGAGTCTTTGGAATTCAGATTTTTTTCGTTTCGGGGAAGGTGGCTGTTCTAGGCTAAGTTGTTTTCCCCACCCTCCAATCCATGTGTTGAAGCTCTGCGCCATAGCGGGTCTGTATTCAGGGACAGGCTTCTAGGAGGTCATTTAGGTTACATGAGGGCAGAAGGGTGGGGCCCTCACCCTTGGGCCTACTGTCCTATGAAGAGCAGGAGTGGACACACACAGACATGGCCATGCGCAGCCGTAGTGAGGGGACGATCTGCAAGGCAAGAAATAATCTCACCTGAACCCAGTCCTTCCAGCACCTTCCTCTTGGACCCAGCCTCCAGAACTGCGAGGAAACAAATCTCTGTTGTCCAGGCCACTCAGCCTGTGGTATTCTGCTGTGGCAGCCCTGCCAGGTCAGACTCACGGTGATGTGATGCCTTCCTTGTAGCCGAGCTCACTCCCTGCCTCCACTCCAAGCTAGATAACTGCAAACTCTAGAAAGTCTGATGTCCTTTCAGTTCATGTGTGGTTAAGCAGTGAATTAATAAGCAAAGCCTTTCAGGTTTTAGAGCCTTTTTGATTTTCAGATAAGGGATTTTGTATTTATATATGTTTTACTTAGCTTTTTGTTTTTAAGTCCCACATTCCCCCATGTAAATATACCCCAAGGGAACGTGTATTTCTGATCTCTGTTATTTCCGCATCACCTTGAGTACCTGGAATCTGGTCTGAGTATTTGCTGAATGAATGATTGGATGCTAAGGAGTACGGTATGTTAAAATGTGGGGGATAGGAAGGAGAGCTAGTGTATTTATACTTTTTACTTATTCAATGAATTATTTCCTTCATCAATAGAATAGCCTGGTTGGTTCCCTTTATCAGCATTTGACTGGCTATGAATCAGTGGGAGGGAAACTTCAGGAGAGAGTTGACTTTAAGGCAGGAAAAGTAACATTGTAGGCACAGCTATAGGTTACAGTTAAAACATGGGAGGTGAGGGTAGGGAATGGTTGAACTTGATTTTGCCAATATCAAGATTGAGAGAAAAGTGAAACATATGAGTGAAAACTGTCCTGTAAGTCATTAGAAGTAGCAGACAAAGCTGTTTGTCTAAGAGATTTTGGTTTGTGAGCAAATACTACTGAATTATGAAGTAAAGCCAATTCTCCCACTATTTCTTCAGGAGGCATATGTAAGTATGGGAGGTTTGGGGTCACGTAAGACTGGAGGGATTGCTAGGGAGCTAGACGCTCCAAAAGAGGAAAGGTTTCAGGGTTGGCCCATATCCAGGTCTTCAGAAGAGAATGTTGGGCTTCTCAGACCTTGCAGCCCTGCTGGCCTGTCCTGTTTGCTCCACCTGCAGACCAGGAGAAGGACTGTGTATCCCCCACATTCATATTCTCACATACCCATCTCTAAAGAGTCACTGCATCTATGAAGTTCCCTTGACGAATACCCAATTTTATCTCCTTTCTAGCTCCTTGCATATATTGACTGCACATACAGAAAGAGGGTGGGGCAAGGTCATTAACAAAAAAAAAAGATTATTTCAAATAAAGCCTCCTTCCTCAGGGAAAGGCCGATGACCTCACTGGTGCTGATTAGGAAACTCTGGATTGACTGGTTTGGGGATTCTTCTTTCTGTCTTTTTCTACAGAGGCACAAATATGAAAAGGGAGGGGAGACAATTATTTTTTATAGATGAAAGGCATGAAAGTGAAGCAGATTACTACACTAGAATAACATTTTTAATACTAAATAAATTATTAGCTACCATAACAAAATAGTGAAATAAAAAACAGAACAAGCTGGAAGATATAATCAAATAGGGTTTATTTGATAATTGTGTGGATGGCTCATTATTAAAATATCTATCAATAGAGTCTTTTTTAAATCGCATTATTTTTTATTGAGATAACTTGGTTCACAACACTGTGTATGACTTACAGGAGTTAGTCACACCTCAGTGCACATCACGGTGCCACACCCACACCATGCCACCGTTATCTTCCACAGGGTTCCCTCTCTTTGTGCTACCCCCTCCCCCTCCCCCTCTGGTAACCTCAATTCTATCATTAAATTTCTAGGGTTTTCTTTGTCTCTTGGTTTTGTAACTTTAAATTCCACATATGAGTTAAATCATTTGGTATTTGTCTTTCTCATTCAGACTTCATTTAGCATAATCCCCTCAGTTCCATTCATGTTGTTGCAAATGGTAAGAGTTCATTTTTTTAAAAGATTTATTTATGCATACAAAAGCTGGGGTGTAGGCCAGAGGTGTGGGGGGGGGGTGAGAGGATTCACCAGAGACAGAGTGGGGAGCAGAATAAGCGGATCTACGGAGATACACTGCTGAGGGGAGCAGCAGGGAGACAGGAGAGGTCTGCTGCGCCATGTGGGAATCTCCCCAGGCCATAACTAGAGTCACTGAAAGTTCTGCTTGGACCCTCTCTATCCCCTGACACTTCCCTTATTTCCATTTAATTCCTGGTTCCTGGTGCCCCCCGGGAACTTGCCTGCTCTGTGTTACCCATTCCTTCACTGTCCAGGGGTTTTCTTTCCAGCATTCACCCCTAACTCCTTGATTCACCCCTTGATCACTTGTGTTTGCTTCTTCATAATTTCATACTCCTTCACGTTTCCAAGTTACTATTCTACAAAGTACTTAGTATACTTTTAAATTTTTGTTTGCTCCGTTCCACTAGGCTCCCCCAATCCGCCGTACATTCTTTTAATTTTTGTCTGACTTTTATTGCATTCCTACTATTATTCTTCCCTGTAAGCTTCTTTCATAAGTAGAGATCCTCGTTGGTTGGTACTAGCTGAGAAACAAAACCTTGTCTCGAGTATACCGTCCTCGGTGTGTATTGGTGTGGGGTACCCTTCAGGTGGAGGATCCCCTGGTGCTGCGTTCTGACTTTGGAAACACCACCACCCTCTATTCTTCCAGTACCGCATCTCCCAGGACCCCCCGCCCCCGTCCCCAGTTTCTTGCTATAGGTCCCCCTCATCTAGTGGTAGTGATTGGAGGAGCAGTTACTTGGATCCAGAGGATTAGGTAATTGTATTGCTACCTTTTTTAGGGTCTAAGTGCCCCACAATCCAGGCCCGGCCAGCAAGTACCAGACCAGGTCCATGCCTGCAGTGAAGCAGCTGACGCTCACCCTACCTTCCAAGGAAAATGTGCAGGGAACAGCCACTAGAACCTTCCTCCTCATCTCATCCTTCACTTCTGGCCCCTGACTGCCTAACTCTGGGCTGCCAAACTAAGATACATTTCCTTCTCTTTCCCATGGAATTTTCACAGATCTGCCACTAGTTCCCGAGCATCGCTTTGCATTCCATAAACTATTTCCCTGGAAATGACAGAGCGGTTTCCAAAAAGGGAGCCAGCTGCCCTTGGTGGTTTTTCATCTCACTAGGGACTGCCTGGGTTGAATATTCTCCATTAGGACACATGATTCATTTGAGAAACAGGAGATACGTAACTACATGATGATCTTCGCCACTGTTATCCTTGGCCACTTGGGCAAAGTTCCCAGCATAAAAGCAGGAAGGTTGTGATGTAGCCGTGGTGTGAAGGGCTCATGAAACCTCCATCTTCCCTTCCTCCAAGGTAGGAAAGTGCTGATTGGACTTCCAGGAGTTCAGAGTTGTGGCTTCCATGTTTCCTTTTCTTGCGGCCATCTTGGGCATCCTGGAGGTAATACACCCAGCAAACAGGGTCAAAAATATCACAGGCTGTAACCCATGTGTCATCTCATAGAAAGAGTTTGGTGATGTCTGCATAACCTATTTTCCTTGCACCAAAGCTGAGACGTGGAAAAAGTGATAGAAAGCAGATAGAAATGATTAAGGAGAAGAAAGAATGGCCACCTATTCATCATGCGTCATTTTGGTAACTGCTTAGATGAGAATATCGAGTGAGAGCAGGGGAAGAGGGGGTGACGCATGAAAACTGGTCGTGTCCCTCCTCGGGAGTGGTCCTTCTGCTAGCTGTGTCCAAGTGTCTCCCCACAGCACTGGAGGAGAGGCAGGCGTGCTGTGAAAGCCAGATGCGTTCTGCCATCCTGTCCAGGGAAAAGGCCCGTGGTCACAAGGAGCACACAGGAGTGCAAGGGTCCAGCACTCTGCCTGCCGATCGCCCAGTGAACTTCAGAGAGCAGTCCGCCTCTTGGCTTTGTAATTACTATAGATACGAGGAGTTTAGTTTACATGACAGGAAGGAGCCCAGCAAGCATAGCTTTAGAAACAAGATTTGGGGACTATTATAGCATATTTGTCACCACCATGCTGACTCAGCCAACAGTCAGGTAAAAATTACTTGATACCTTTCACAAAAAGCCAAGTATTGGAGTGGGAGATAGTCGAGGTTTGATTGGCAGGAACAGCGAAATGTTAGAAGCAGAATGACAACCAGCTCCAGTGAAAGTGTCAGGAGAACAGGGTATGAGAGGCCATGTGGTTGGAAGTTCATCTGTGTTTAATAAAAGATCAGCTCTGCCTTAGATCTTCTGACTTAATTCCAAGTGTGATTTTTGAGGATTGTGGTAATCGTACCTCTTTGCTTCTGTAAGGGATTGAAGAGAAGCAATGAAAATGTTTGAATCTGGTTATTTGCCTGTGGGAGATGTGTTATATTATTAAGCTGTCATTTTCACTGATAGTTTATTATCAGCAGGTAATAAGAAATGTGCATTATTATAAATTGTCTTATGTCGTTTCATGCTACAACAGATCAGATAGGTCTTCTGTGCAGCTCCAAGCAATCATGTCGAGATTGGTGCCATTATAACTATTATAAATCACGTCATCCACTTTAATAGTTAAACAGTTATCTCTAGTGTCAGAACTGGAAAATTGTTTAGTAATGATTGGCTGATTTTTATGATAAGAATAATATTATATAGGTCTTCTAATATAAATAATTGAAGAATTAAAAAGAACATTCGTTTTTAAACACAAACTCGGGACCATTATGTGTTTTATAGCTTACTTGTCTTTAACTGCATATATTTTTAAGTTTAAAATTACATACATAATATACACTAATAATATATAAAAAGAGTTAATTTATATAATTTAATCTTGGAAGCTGAACTTTTATTAAATTTATATCATTTACTTTTATACACATTTTATATATTTAGTATTCCTCTTAGATGAAGATGCAGTGTAGTAGGAATAAAGAGGCCTCAATAGGCCATTGCTAAATCTGGGCTCCTCTGTGCTTAGACAGACCAGTTAATAAGGGAATGGCTTGGTCTCTGGGGTGATCCTAGCCTTGCTTTCTCATTGATTCTTTTTGATATTTTTCTTTTGTCACATTCATACCCCTACTTTTCATCCCCCGTCTTGAATTCTCTCGTCCCCCATCTTAATTTTCATGTTCTCATCCACCATCTTGGTGTTTCTTATCTCCCATCTTGATTTTTATGTTCTTCAAAACTTAGCTCAAACTCAGTAATGGCAAAACCTCCTCCCTGACATACCTAGTTTTCTTTCCCCCTTCAATTCTGCTGTGCCAGGCTTTGTTCTTTTCATCCACTGCAACCCAAAGTTTGAAAAACTCTGTTCTCAGGGTTTGACCCAGAATACAAACCCACCACATCTCAGCACACACATTTGTACCCAGACTCTCGTGAAGGGAGATGGGTCAGGCTGGGTCATTGTCAACCAGTCCAAGCTGCAAGGATGCTGGTGCGGCTGCTTCATCTTGAGAGTCCTACAGGAAGGTAGAGTCCCCTGAGCAGCCGATGGGAAGCCTGGGGCAGCTGACTCACAGTGAGGTGTGATGTTCACAGTTAGAAGAGGTAACTCTGCCAAGTGCTCACTACTGTCAAGATCTGTTCCATGTAGTTTGCATGAGTGAAGTCCTGTGGGTCTCACGATGACCCAGTGGGGCAAGGACTAGCATTTACCCCAATTCTACAGACAAAGAAACCTTATAGATTAAGTAGTTCAGTTGGAATTCAATCCAGCTGTATCAGGAACCAAAGACTTCACTATGCCTGGATCAGAGCTGTCCAGTGGAAATTTCTACAAGGATGACAATGTTTACGTATCATATGCATGCAATTGTTGAAATATGTGCAGGTATCTGCTATGTCCAGTGAGGTAGCCACCAATAATATTTAAGGACTTGAAATGTGACTGGCTCAACTGAAGAAGTAAAATCCATTTTATTTTGATTATTGGTTAAAATATTGGTTAAAATAGCCACATGAAAGCTACTATCTGGGACAGTGCAGAACCAGATATTTTTAAATGCTGCTGACTCTATGTTAATAATAGGAAAACCAAACCAGAAGACTCATTAAGAGAATGTGCTACTCTCTCCATTTCTTCATTTCTATGGTTTCTCTAGATCTCACACTAATGAGAAAGCGATTAAAAATATTCCCTATTAACTTCTTGAGCTTTCTTCATGCGAGTCCTCCTGTCTTTCCCAGCAGGCTCAGCTGTGGAGGTGACCATTCATCCAAAGAAGGGAGGATAATCTGGTCCATAATCCTTAATCTTTTTGTCCTACAGAATCTATTCTCACGTCTGGTCACCCAGCTCTGTGAAGCAATGTCCTGCCGTCCATCCTTCTGGTGATGTCACAGGAAGCACCGGAGTCAGCGTTAGCCTGTCGCCAGCCGCGGGAGGTCGTGAAGTAAGGTGTTAAGAATTACCACCTCATATAGCCCCTCTATGTAGGCATGGAATGAAGATTCAGCACATCAGGGGAAGTTCTCTGTACTCAGAATTTTAAAAAAAAGAGCATCTCAGTTAAAAAAGAATATGCTGGTTGTTATAGAATGTTTTAAAACGTTTTCTGAGGATGGAGTATATTGTGCATAATAGAGGTGGGCAGATTTTCTACTGAAAAGAGTCAGATGGTAAATAGTTTTGTGAGCTGAAGATCTGCCACAACTGCTTGAAAAAAGCTGAAACAGGGCCTCCCTGGTGGTGCAGCAGTTAAGCACGGAGCTGTGGAGCTGTCGGCAGCAGCTATGCAAGTTCAAAGCCCCGGCTGGGGAGGTTCCCACATGGCGCGGCAGACCTCTCCTGCCTCACCCGCTGCTCCCCTCAGCAGTGTGTTTCTGATCTGCCTGTTCTGCTCCCCACTCTGTCTCTGGTGAACCCTTTCGCTGCCCCCTGCCTCTGGCCTGTACCCCAGCTTGTATGCATAAATAAAAATAAATCTTAAAAAAAAAAAAAGAAACAACTGAGACATGGGTGGTAGGACTGTCCCAATAAGACTGTTCACAAAGACAGGCGGTGGCTGAGTTTGCCCTTGGGGCATGGTTTACCAGCTCTGGGCATGAGATAATGGAACCCTCCATCTCAATTCCTGCTACATTATTGTGTTCAATTAAAAGGGACTTTTATTCAATAGTGTAATCCTGATTACCTGATTTCTGAGTGAATTTACTAATGTAAGGATATTCAAGAATAATATGGATTTTTTGAAAACTGAAACTTTTGAAAACTATTTGAGAATATTGCTAAATCAAATTCAGTCTCAAGAACCGAGCCAAAGGAAGCCACAGAAATGGAAACCAACCAGTTTCTTTCTGATAAATTAAACACACATTTCACTTTTATTTTCAATTATATTTTACATTCAGTCCCATTCAGGAAAAATTCTGTAGCTTGTGTTTGGATTGGCATGAACAGAGGACTTGGTACAGGGGTTTATGGAAACTGGACTCTTTATAAGAAGTCTGAGAGGAAAAAGGTAACTTCTCTCATGGGCGATTATTTCTGGCCTCAATATAATAAAGCAATATCAATGGAAATGAAAGTACTTTTTGACTATATTCATGAGAAAGTGGACATCCTCAGTTTTACACTCTTCCTTGAAATTGCTGTTTCCTGTAATTTTTATTAAGAATTCCCCAAATGCAAGGAGTAACATAGCAACAGTCTTATAAATATATGCATATCAAGTGTTGCTGCCTTTGAGGGATCAGATAAGTAGGAGGGCACTTTGAATGCTGAGGGACAGAACTTAGGACATTTTTACAATGACAACACAACTCTGAATTGTCTTGTCTCTGTAAATGAGTAAACATTAAAAAAAAAAAAATTCCATGATTGTAGGGGCAGGAAGAGACAGGAGGACAGATTCAGGCAGACGGGGAAAAGGAAGAGCTCTGGAGCCCCCCGTGGCTTTTTAAGGCTTTTAATTATCCTTTGTAGAGAGGCAACCAGGTGCAGGACAGGCAACGGGGCTGGGGCTTGGGGGGCTGGTAGGCCCCAGCCCCCCACCTCCCCCCGGCAAATCTTCAGTCTCTTGGGCTCTCATGCATTCCCTCATGGTTTCTGTTGCACCCCAAACTGTCCTCTGCTAGCGTGCTTTGTTCTCTGCTCCCTGCCACTTTTCCTGCTGCCTCATCCTCTGTGATGCTGCCCTTTAATGCACAGTCTCTCCAGGCCCAGGTACGCCCACTCACGCAGGTCCACAGCCCACTCCAGGTGCCGCCATCAGGCGTGTAGGCCTGCAGAGGTGTATTACTGATGGGAGGGTGGGGAAACCTGACGACTCTTTCACTTACCCTACGGTGATGATCTATTCTGGGGCAAATAAACTATGATAGGGAAATTTTCTTTAAATAAATTATACTCAAAATGTCCAAGGAATTCACCAGGAAACTTCCCTCAGTTGTTTTCAGGTCATAAGAGAAGTGTTAGGTGCTTTCTGTTTTGTTTTGTTTTGTTTTTCCTTTTAAAGATTCATTCATTTATGCATACAAGCTGGGCTGTAGGCCAGAGGTGTGTGTGTGTTGGGGGGATGGGTGAGAGGATTCACCACGGACAGAGTGGGGAGCAGAACAGGCAGATCAACTTAAATACACTGCTGAGGGGAGCAGCGGGGAGGCAGGAGAGGTCTGCTGCGCCATGTGGGTCAGCTCCCTGGCTGGGGATTGAACTTGTGCAGCAGTGGCTCTGGATAGCTTCGTAGTGCTGAGGTGAGACTTAATCCGCTGTGCCACCAGGGAGGTTCCTGCTTTTCTGTTTTTTTGAAGTCTCCTGATTCCTTGATTTGTAGTCACTGCTTCCTTCTTCTTTCCTGGTGCTTAATCACAGAGGCAGTTTGATATTATTTCATGGAAGTAATAGCCGTTTGCGTCTGAGATGAGGGAGGGCTGGAAACTGAGCCCAGGTGAAATCAAAGACATCATGTATCTCTTCCAATTTACATAGTACAAGTAGGTAACCAGCTGTAAGACATTCTTAGTGAGCATCAGGGTTACTATGAAACGGACTCAGAGAATCTCTATTTCTGTGGACTGGTTCCAGGAAGATAACATTTATTTTGGGAAATAATAATGCTCCATACTGAAGAAATTTTGGCTGTGATGACATTTGTGTCAGTGAATCCTGCTTACAGTGTTTCTCATGGCTGTCTTTGTTTTCATTTTGGTACTCTGAGAATAAGCGTTTTATAAAGCTGACGCTGGAGAGAGGCTAAGATCTTGGAACTTAGCTCTGTACCCGCCTCCACTCTTTGCCCCTCCTCTTTCTCTGGGTTAGGGCTGCAGTCTACAGGCTTGGTGGCCATGAGTTGCCAACTTTAACTCTATTTGTCTCTAGCCTTTAATTTTATTTCTTACTATCTTTCTGACGATCAAAATAATGTGTGCTCATTTTAGTAACAGTGAAAACTTCAGAAAACTGTAAAGTGGGGAAAATGATCACCAGGAATGCGATTACTAAAGAATTACTTATTGTTTTGTTCTTCCCAGGGTGGTGGTGATTGCTGTTATTTTGCTGCATGGTTGATATTTTAAAAATTGAGGATGTGAGGGTAATATGGCGGGTCCATCTGTTGCCCATTTATCTCTAGGGTTGATTGGGTTAATCTGACCATCTTGACCAATATCTCTTCATCTCTCATTGCTCCAAAGCTGTATGCTTCGTCAAAGTGGATGAATTTCCCCAGAGGAAGGACTTTCCTGCACCCCAGGGTATATGAGCGGTTGTACCCCTCCCCCCCAGCAGAATCTCCAGACAAACTCTCAAGGTCCATTTGTAGGGAAAAAAAGGGTAGTCAAACTTCTAAGACACCAGATGCATTCAAATTCAACCCGCCTAAAAAAGAGATGGAAAATATGCTTATAGATTTGTTTTTGTTGTTGTCCCCAACAAACGGGGACCTTTGCGTGTGACAGTCCATAAAAAAAAAAACAACGTTCTTTATACTGTGTCTATCACTCTCCATGGAGACTGTAGAAAACAGATTCCATTCTAGTTAATACTTTCGTTTTTTAAGAAGAGTTGCAGTGTGATTTAAACACTTCCAGAGGAATACACACTTCAAAATATTTTCATGAAGTGAGACTATCATGGACACTTAAGCTTGGTCAAAATTTCAAAAGGAGAAATTTCAAAATTTCAAAAGGTGGTGTGGTTCATGTTTGACCCGTGGGGGCAGGAGTCACTAGCGAGTTCCTGCCCCTTGGCCTGCCTGGGGTGGGGGTGCCCCTGTCGATGTCCTCTCCTAGAAGTGGCCCATTCCCCCACCCTCCTGTTCACTTTTTCCCTTTCCTGCTCTCTTGCATGTTCACTTCCTCCCGCTTTCCTGGAATTATACTCCTTAAGAGAAGACTTTTTCTGTGGCTAATACTTATGGGTTAGTCTTGTCTGATTTCCGTTTCGGTTTCTCCTCTTTCATAAGTTGCTCTAAAATGTATTGCTCAATCAGTGTTCAGTCAACCCCCTGGTTGCCCTCCCCATTGGGTTCCCAGCCAGAATTCTGTCAGAAAACAAAACCTGGATAATTTCAGGACATTTAGTTGTAGAATAACTTGTTTTCCGGCCCAATATACGACAGTCAACTTTGGCAACTTTTTCCAGTGGTGATTGAAAAAGTGTGATTTTGCCACTGTTGGGTCCAGTGTGCCAGATAGGAAAGGTACAACAAATTTATTGCTTTTAAATATCTCCTCTATCTTTGCTGTATTTTTTTTTTAACCTTTACTGTTAGCTTTTGAGAGAAACATTTTTCAATCACTCACAGTAATGGTGAATTTGCCTTTTTTCCTTTCTCTAGTTCTGCTACGTTTATAAAATTTGAAACTATGATTTTAGTAGAGCAACCTTTTCCTGGGCATGAAGTGCCCCCCTTTTCCTAACACAGTAACTTTCCTGAAGTTTTCATTTCCCAGAGCAGCGTCCTGCTGCAGCTGATTCCACTTAGTGCAAGACAGCTACATTTCCCCTTTTATTTACATTTGGGCTTTCTCCTGGTGTGACAAAATGTGTCTCATAAACAAAACATTTTTGTTTTTAATTCAACCTGACAATCTCTGTCTTTTACATAAAGTATTAGTTCATTTTTATTTAATTTCTGATTTCATGGTGTTCATATCGTCCATCCTACTTTTTTTTTTCTTTTTGACCCATCTCTTATGAGACCTTTCCTCCCTTCTTGCCCTTTTGGGATAACTTATCCTCATTTCCTTTGCTAATTGATGTATTTTGACTCTTGTTGCCTTAAACATTGTAACATCTGTCTTTTTTAAAGTTGTTACTCTAGTGACTAGTTGTTGCTTGGATGATACAACATGTATCATTAGTATGTTTTATTCTAGTTAATCATTTTATTTTTGAAGAAGAGTTGACTTTGGTGTGATTTAAAACCTTCCAAGGGGATATAAACTTCAATATATTTTCATGAAGTGAGAATATCAGTGACACCTAAGCTTGGTCAAAACTTCAAAAGGAGAAAATGATTCCTAATTTCATGTTTGAATATCAATGCCAAACTCTTCAGAAAATTATGAGCAGAAAGAATCCAGTAACACACTAAAGAGCTAATGTATCACAGTGAAGTAAGATTTATCCCAAAAATGAAGGATTATGAACTGTATTAAAATAATTCATCATGTTAATTGATCTAAGGGATAAAGCATATGTTAAACTCTGTATATGCTGAACATTCATTTGATAAAATGTGAGGACCATTCTAGATGCTTAGAAAAAAAAGAGAAAGCTCAGTAGTTTGTTTTAAACATAACATCACCCTGACAAAGTGACATACTCTTTGTGTACACATACACACACACACAGCCCAACAGAGCACCATAAATAATGGCAGAATACTAGAGGCATTGCTCTTATTTTCATTAAAAGTACAAATGAGTTAAGGGTTCACTGCTCTCATTCCTACTAGTGATGATACATCAGAGTTATTAGCAAAACCAGACAAGAGAAAGAAATGAGATACAGAATTTAAGATGGTGGGAATAAAACTATTTGTAGATGACTTAATACTTAGAAAACCCAAAAGAATCTAATTGAAAAATTTCCGAACATTGTTTAATTCCAGCATCTTAAAAAAAAAGATATATCTGACTCATTAAAAATTCCTTTGGTTGGTATCAAAAAAGCAGTCTACTCTGGGGAAATTGAAAAGTGTGATACCGTCCTAAGAGTGATAAACTGGAAAATTTTATCTCTCAAAATCACCAGGAATTTTCTCTCTAATATATTAAGAACATTTAGAAATTATGGGGTATAGGGAAACAGAAAGCAGTGGAGCCAGGGCAAAAATCAGAAGTGAATAGGTTGCATGGAAAAAAAAGCACAAATGGTACGTCAGTTCAAAAAACTGTACAACCTCTGGTTGGACGCTGGTTATTTGAGTTCTCACACACATATACACAGTTGTTATTACTCTTACTTCAGGAATGTGGGGCTCTAAATATGTTTCTAAGTTGTTTTGCATTTCATAAGAACTTGCAATCATTTTGATCCTTTTGTTTATTATACATTAACTTATATAACTTAATTTTTGGCTTGTCAAGTCTGAGTCTTACGCTTTGGAGTTTTTAAAAACTTGTTTGAAGCCTATCCAGAAATCAGATACTTACTTTTTTTGTTGTTGTTGTTAGTTAAAACTAGACAGAGACCAATAAAAATGATGGTCTAAATAGAGAAAAGGGTGCAGGGAAAGTAAGGTGGACACACATTCAGGAATCTGAGCACGGTCTTTAAATGAATACCTTTGCTTGTTGTTTTGTTTTCCAGCCATGTGAATGTATTATTTTTACAGAAGGAAATATAAAATATAATTGTTCTGAAATTTCTAAAGTGAGAAATTGCAGCTCATTTAATTTTGCACTCTTGATTACTGTAGACATACAATTCCTTAAAATATTGTTTATTATTTGTATTGTACTCTAAAATTATCTGTTGAAACTCTTTTTTTATTATGAATATATATTCTTTATTTCATGTTTTTATTCAGGTAACACTGGTTTACAACATCATACGTGACTTAGATTGATAGGATCACACCCTCCGGATGTATAATACCATACCACACCCACCAACCAGGCACCCAGAGATCTCCCCAACAGTCATTGTGCTCCCCTTTTGTGCTCTCCCCTCTCCCCCTGCCACTCTGGTAGCTTCAGTTCTAAAGTCAGATTTCTAGGGTTTGTGATTGGTTTGGTTTTATTTGACCCTTTATTTTGTCTCTCTTTATTCCACATACTGACACCATCTGCTATTTATCTTTCTTCTTCTGAATTATTTTGCTTAGCATAATCCCCTGCAGTTCCATCCATGTTGCAAATGACACTTGCTTTAAAGTCTATCCAGAAATCAGAGACTGACTAAATACATTTTTCTCTAGATATCATTTTTAAAAGGGGAATTTGTTATATATGAGGTGAGTATATAATTTCCCCCCTAAATAGATAATCCCTGGATTCACAGAATCTTCATTAAATAATAGATGTTTTGCTACCTGCTGCTTCTAGATTCAATTATAGTGTTTCGTTGAGTCATCTTTTAGCACTTCAGAGCAAACTTTCATTTTGTGATCAGTTTTAACATCTACTTGGTCTTGCTTGTCTTTACTACTTTTCTATTTTAAAATTATTTTCACCAGTGGATTTCCCCCCTATGAATAATCATAATGTCAATTTCACTTTCTATGTTAATTCTTATGTCAATTTCACTTCCAATTTCATTTCTTATGAAATAACTAGGAAAAAGGTTATCTCTGCAATATATAGTGTTTCCATCCAGAAATAAAGTACACTTCACAGATTATTTAATTTTCTGCTTGCAATCTCATTTAATTGATTTTTATATAGTTCTAGTACATTCCTAGTATATATTCCTAGTATATTCCTAGTATATATATAGTATATAGTTCTAGTACATTATAAAATATTTATTCCTACATATTTTATAATTTTGTCAATAATGTTAATGAGGTAATTTTCTCTATAGCTTGCTAAGCTATAGAATGATTAATAGGGCAATTGTCAGTTACCTCATTTTAACTTACCATTTATTTTATTCCAAACCATCTCATAGAACTTGCTTTTTTAGTTCTTATGATGTTTCAAATAATTTGCTTAACTTTGTTAATAAAATAACCGTAGAATCTACCATTTTAGCCTTTTGAATAATTGTAGCTACAGTTCCTTATTTTTCTGCCTTATTTGTATCAACCAGAAATATCAAGAAAGTGTCAGATAGCACCAGGGTATCTTATTCTAATTCCTGAATACAATGGGGACTTCTACAGAGATTTGCTTGTTGTTTGAAGTTCACATTTATTTAGGAAGATTTGATTACATCAAGAAATTATTCTATTCATTTTATTAAGGATTTATTGATTTTTATCATTGTGGTTAAACCACGTTGTAATTTTAGCTCCATGTATGTGCTGGAAAATACACCCGCACCTTTGTTAAGAGATACTTTTTTTGGCCGGGAGGTTTGTGGACCCCAAGCCTCATTTCTCTCTCACCAGCCCTGCTTTTGAGCTGCTCCTTCCTTCCTTTCTGCCACCTCCCCACTGCGTCTCCCAGGGGAGCCTCTGGCTTTCTCCTCACCCATCTTCTATGTTCTCATGTGAGCTTTGGCAGAACATTCTGGATTCCTTCCAAAGAGGAGGTTTGAGTGTGATAACTCAGTCCTCTTCTCTGCCTACCCAATTCGCAGCGATGTTTTTCTGTCATATTGGCTGTCTCTTGAGGGAGGCTTCCTCTCAATTGGGTGTCCAGAAGGGATTTCAAAGCCAGACTGGGAGGCAGGACTAAGCCTTGTCCCCAAATGCACTCAGGCCACTCTCCCCAGGCTGTCAGCCCCTGCCTGAAGAAGCCACCACATGTGTGTCCTTCTGCCTTTGTTGTGTTGTTGTCTCAGTGGCTTTATATGCCACGATATTTTGAAACTATGTATGAACACCCAGAGACAAACTTGTCCATTTTGCTAGGAACAAGGCATTTCAAGTGTTTGGGACTTACAAGAATTTTCCATTGTAAAATATTAACAGTATCGAGAATGAACACAAGACTTAAGACATAAAAGCAGGAAGTAAATACTTAACCACTTCCTCTTTGGCACTGCCTAATTAAAAGATAAACACAATGATAACAAAGCAAAAATATTCCAGTTTATAAACAATTGTGTATATTGATTATAGTCTCTAGTTAGATGAGATGGCTTTCCTTTTCTTGAAAATGCAATAGCATTCCCTAGCTTCTGGCCTTTATCTCTGCTGTTCCCTTAGCCTGAAACTCTCCTCATCGCCTCACTTAAGAATTCTTCTTGTTGGGCCTCCCTGGTGGTGCAGCGGGTTAAGTCTCAGCACTACAAGCTATCCACAGTCACTACAGCACAAGTTCGATCCCTGGCCAGGGAGCTAACCCACATGGCACAGCAGACCTCTCCTGCCTCACTCGCTGCTGCCCTCAGCAGTGTGCTTTGGTTGATCTGCCTATTCTGCTCCCCACTCTGTCTCTGGTAAATCCTCTCACCACCCACACCTCTGGCCTATACCCCAGTTCTTGTATGCATAAATTAATCTTAAAAAAAAAAGAATTCTTCTTGCCCTGTAGCCCCAGCTTCTCCGGAGGTGCCACACCCTCCAGAAAGCCATGCCTAGCTAGGCCCCTGTGTTGCACGTTTGCACAGCACCGTGCTGATACTTCCTACCCGTGTCATTGCTCTAAGCTCGTCTTTCTCCTGCCGGACAGTGATATCAATGAAGACAGCTATGACCTTGACCTTGATCACAACTGTGTCTTCACTTCATGGGACATTCCTCAGAGCCCTGTAGTAGGCTGTTCCTGTTTGTTGGATGAACGCATTTGGGATAGATGGCAATCAATTTCCTCTCTCCATGTATTCTTCATCTAGGTACAAATATAATAGGAGTCCTACTTTCTGGGCCAGGATCGTGGCTGTTTGGCAATGAAAAAAAGCATACAGTGACCTGACTTTTTGCCGTGTGCTGTGTATTTATAAAATGTTCAGCTTTTTGAGTCTGCTCATAGTCTTTCCTTAAGGGGAAGCTTTGTGTAATCTAGGAGGTGATTTTCTGATTGACTGTGTTTTTGGTAGTTCCCTTAGCACATGGCTGTGGGAATTAGCATCACCAAAATCAAATTCCACAGTTAAAAAATAAGTCGCATGAAGGCAAACATAATGACACAGAATGTCCATTTTCATGGACGTATCAAGGAGTTTGCTGTGAAGAAAGGGCCCTCCAGTCAGCTTCGCCTGATGCCATTGACAACAGGAACCTGTTGTCTGCAAGCTGGGCCTCTGGAAGAAACCCACAGGGTCCAACTGAAACAGGCATTTCTTTATGATGGGCTCTTTCCTCTTAAAGTACTTGCCTTCCTCACACATAGGCTGCATCTGCCACAGAAGGAAAGACAACAGCTTCCTATTGGCCAGTGGTGTAGGTGAAAGTGACTACAGTTCCTTTCTTCACAGCAAATCTCCTTGATATGCTGACTCAGCCTGTGCCCAAATTTTGCTTATTTTCTTTCACACATTCTAATCTCATTCCTAATATTACAGCATAATGAATGATCTTTCCCTTTCACTCAGCCCACATGATTTTTCTAAGGTATCCACCATTTAAATCAGTTGAAAAATGTGAGTAAATTGAAGATTCGAGAAGTACTTATCTTTCCTGTTTGGGGCCTCAATTTTAGAAAGTTTCAAAATAGAAACCTGTAATAGATTTGCAGAAGTCTTGGGTAATTCTTCAACTGTTTGTTGTAATAGTGAACCACAACTTAGAGCACTTTTGACCTTTGTTTACTTATTAGGATCTTACTCCCGTTGAAGGATATCTAGTTTTTAATTGTTGCTTTATGTCCAGCTGGCGGAGCATTAGAAGATATAGATACTGACTAATCACACTAAATTTCCCATGAACTTCGTGGCATCATATGATTATTTATTATCATCTCTCATAAGAATTTTTATTTTTAATTTTCCAAACGCGTAAGTCTGTTCAAGGTCCAGGGGAGCATAGGCAGAAGTAACTTCAGATGGTTTTACAGAAAATTTCAGAAATGTTGTCATGTGACATGTGCCTAAAATCTCTGAGTTTTCTTTTTTTAAAACATTTATTTTTATTTATTTATGCATACAAGAACTGGGGTGCAGGCCAGAAATGCAGGGGAGGGGAAGAGGATTCACCAGAGACAGAGTGGGGAGTAGAACAATCAGATCTACTGAAATACACGGCTAAGCGGAACAGCTGGAGAGATAGGAGAGGTCTGCTGTGCCGTGTGGGTTAGCTCCCTGCTGGGGATTGAACTCTTGCACAGTAGCTGGTGATATCTTGATAGCATTGAGACTTTAACTTCTGCACCACCAGGGAAGCCCTGAAATCTCTGAATTTTCATAAACTATTTAAAGAAATGGCAGCTCCATCCTAAGTTCTTACTGTAAGCTCAATACAGTGCGAGGCATGTTGCAGACATAATGTCATTAATCCTTATCACAACCATTTATGATTTGATTTATCTCTATTTTTCAGAAGCTTTGGAAGTTAAATAAGTTGCCCTGTGTATTAGTTTTCTGTACTGTGTAACAAGTCATCACAAACTCAATGACTAAAACAATGCCTGTTCATTGCATCCTAGTCCTGTATATGAGAAACCCACATAGACTCTGCCACATATTCTATTCTGGGTCTCACAAGATAGAAATTAAGGTGTTTGCCCAGCCAGGCTCCTAATTGGAACCTCTGGAAAGAATTCCCTGCCAGGCTTGTTCAGGTCATTGGCAGGATTCATTCTCTCGTGGCTGTAGCACTGACTTCTTTTATTCCTCGCTGGCAGCCAGCAGGGACACTTCCTAGAAACCATCTGTATCACGTCTCATGTGGCTTCCTCTGTCTTCAGACCAGCAAAGCCATTTGTAGTCCTCATCACTGAAGTCTCGCTGGCTTCCTTTTCTGCTACTAGCAGGAAAAAGTTCTCTGCTTTTGAGAACTCATCAATTAGATTAGTTTCTTAACCATTGCCCATGCCATGCCCACACCAGTACTTTCCTTGTTAAGGTCAACTGTGCTATTTAGCATAGCAACACAGTGGTGATATCTCATCATAGGCGCACCTAGGGTGGGGTTTTGTTGGGGTGCGTCATGTAATTCTGCGTGCCACACTCAGTCACTCAAAACAGCAATTGACAGAGTTGGAGGTCTAGTCTGGATTTAGTTAGACTGTGAAGTTTTGCCTCTATGCAACATTCATTAAAAGGTCTAATTTTGTCTTTGGGCTTTATGGAAACCAGCCATCTTGCTATATAGCCAGCCTGTGCTGGTACCCCAATCCTGCTATAAAAAAGTACTGCCTGAGGGTGCTCTCCCACTACTAGCCATGCACACTGGTCCTGTAAAACAGGAGCTCCAGATGGTTAGAATCACACCAAGTATGTTTGGCTATGCTCTACATATTCCTGTGATATATACTTAGGTCAGTTTAGTCTGCCCTATTTTCTTTAAAGCTTTAGTTTCTACTTTGTGTGTCTGATAAACATACCTTAAGACTTTTTAACTAAGACTCATGCTCATTTCAGCATCTTTTGTACATCCATGCTACTGTAGTTTCTCTCCTTACTTATATTCTTTTCAGAGGTAATTGAGTTCAATTGCCATTATCCTTACAGCAGTATGCTAAGGGAACTGCCAAAGTTACAAAGTCTATCAAGAATAACCCCATCAACCATCTTGCAAAGCTTCCATTGACTGGAGCCCAGATGGATATTTATAAAGCAGAATATTGGGTCTGGTATACAAAATGAAAAAGATGTGTTATTTTGTTGATTTTAAATAACATAGACAAATGTATGACTTATAGTTCTTAGACTGTTGAATGTAACCTATTTTGAGAGAACCATTGATTTCTTTGTGGACAGTTTTTAAAATTTTCTTTCTCTTAAAAATAATCATAGGAATCCGGCTTTTTCCCCATGATTTACCAGGTCAGACAGAGCCTCATAGATGCTAACCTGTTTGATTGTGTTAGGACTGTGGGGGAGAAAGGACAGCCTGAACAAACTCCATAGATAGGTTTTTATGGACCCCACCCCAACCTCAGACCAGAGAGATCCAAGACACCAAGGACTACAAATCCCATAAGGCCATCATCACCGAGGGGAGAGTGCTGGGACCTGAGGGTGGAGTTAAGCGGCCATACATTACCAGGCATGTGGGCTTTCAGGGGCTCTTGACTGTTTGCCGGGTTTGGGTGTGCCATTGGGATTCCAGTTCAGTGGAACTGGTAGGACGCATTCACCAATTTATACTTTCTCTTTTCCCCCTTCCTTTCGTAAATAAACCCTTTGTTAGTGTTATTGTGTTTGCCTGCAGTTGTGTCTTGTAAGTCCCTTTTTAAGCACATGGGTGAGGACCCACAGTCAGGCACCCCATTTTTTATCGGGGGCTGCCCTGTAACAGGACCAGTGTGTGTTGTGTGTAAAACCAAGTGTAATCCTGACCTACCTGAAGCCGTCGTTGTCCCCAACTATAGACTGAGCAGTTCCAAAGTTCTGTTACTTCAGACACATCTCCTAGGACATATTTTGGTCAGTTTCCAAGTTGCTGGAAATTATTTTTTTGACTGCTTAGAAAATTGTTTGTTGGATCTCATGAAGATATATGAAAAATTTTACAAATGAAACTGTATGAATATTATAGAAAATTGATTGGAAGTTACTTGGGACTTGCTATACTTCATCTAGTTCCAGGGTCGTTTTCCTTCTTCATATGATACAACTCTTGTTTGGGCTCCAAGAGCACGCTCTGCTCTTCTCAAATAAGTGTCCTATTTTTTTATTCCTTGTTTTCTCCGGAAATACCACTTATCTTGAATCTTATTGGTTCACATTTATGCAGGATTGCCCCTACTTTAATGAGACATTAAGGCTCATGCCCTCTGGAATTAAATTATCAACATGCGAAAACACAGACATTACTGATGCATTAAACCTCGGCCAGTGTGTTTACACATCGTCTTAACAAAGTTGGTTTTGCCTTCCTTTGTGAAATGTTATACACAATGCTGAGATTATCACACTGATGTACTTTCTCCCAAATTCACGGCCCAACTGTGACAAGTCAGAGTATCCACATGATGTTTTCAAGAGTTAAAGAAAATTAAATGAACAGTTAAATTAGAAATGGGGGCTGAACTCTAACTTTTCTCCCTGGAAGGGGGGCTATTATGGGCAACATTCACATAGGGAATGATTTTCCTGGTAATAAAGTTTGGAAAATAGCAGCCTAAACAGAATAAAGCTATTTATGCTGTCATTCAGCATTAAGAGAACAAAAAGAGTTTCCACTGAACAAGAACCTCCATCGCCATGGAGTTGCAATGATACTTTCGTATGAGAGGAGACAGCTGTTTATCTGTTTCCCTTTTGGTTTTATTTTCCTTTTACACTGCCATTCTGTCAGTACGTGACTTCATAAAGCTGTAGGATTCTGCTAGGAAAACTACCAAGTCCATGTGCTTTGAAAGTCAATGTGTTGATTTTCTAGCTGGATAACGATGTTTTATTATAGCTGGAGGGATAGCGGGTCTGTGGGTGGCAGAATCCCATGTCCAGAAGAGAGCGATCTTCTAACTGTGTTTCATGAGCTCCATCCTGCAGGATGAATATTGCATTACTTTTTTCATTTTATGTGGTTGATGTTTGAATAGCTGAGACTTGTCAGATGGTTCTGTTGCTGTCAAATGCTTGATGGAAAGTTCTGCTGTAAAGCCTCCTTTGTGGATATGGCTTTATGTTTTGACTATAAAGAAAAATCCCGTAAGATTTAATCGGAGATTATCTTTATGAGTTGTCGCCCTGCGTGCTATTAGAAGCACAGAACCTGAGTGTTAGTTTCAATTCAGAGCTGCATTTGCTGTGTGTATCTTTTGAATATACCCTTTGACTTAACATTTTCATCCTACAAAACCTCCCATCAGCCTCCTCTCTTCAGAGACACAAGCCTTTCGTGTGTCTTCTTGGCTATGTGCATGGTCAAGGATTGTGCAGCATTTATGTTCAGCAGTCCCCTCATATCATCCTAGGCAAACCTCCTTATAGTGTCTCTTGCCAAAGAGTCATCAGTCAGTATGAAATGAACATTTCGGGGACGCATTTTACTGAAATGAGCATCTTTAATGGCAATTCTTCCTCATTGAAACTTCTAGTTCTCCACTCATACTAACTTTGTGACCACAGTACCCTGGGTTGGTATCCTTATTGGCTGACATCTGTGATACTCAGTTCATCCATATAATTCTGTGACTGTATCACCTACATGAAGCAGAGCCTGATGGGAGTACTGCGTTCCGTGACTGTAGATTTTCCTCCTCTCCCCAGAATGGCTGTTAATTCTTGCTCTGAACTATGACATGAGATGCACTGGGAAACACAATATCTTTTCTTCCTTTTTGTGGTTGGGAGTTGGCATGTCTAATTAACCTGAGTACAAAGAAGGAGCAGGAGTAATTTCCTTTTAAGGGCTACAGAACTCACAGCGTTCTTTTGCTTTGCCTGGAAACAGGTTCCTTAGCGTCCAAAGGGAGTCTAAACTCTATAGATATGTTGTCACAATTTCCTTAAAAATAAATAAATAGGACAGTAAGTGGCAGTCTGGACGGTCTTAATGGCCCATGGTAACCTAGACATTGAAATGCACTAAATGGGAAAAGAATTTTCTCTCATCTTCTTTTCTGCTAATGGTGTTTATTTGATGTAAATACTCAGCTCTAGCACGATAATGGGTGCCTAAGGGAATCAGAGTGAAATCACATGGTTCTTAATATATTTTTCATGCTCATATTCTTTATGTTTCTTATATTTCTACTGAAAACTGAAAAAAACTTGTTGTTTTTTTCCAAAGTCAATTACTCTGCCTGACCTTTTTCCCTGTGATGGGCCTTTTTTCTCTTCAGATAACGACCTGCAGGATCTCTTTGGGTGCTCAAGTGAAGTCATTAATTGACTTTATAAGTGTTGTTAGTGCAGAAAGTGCGTCCCCTCCAAAGGCTGGATCTGACTCCTAGTCATCAAGTGACCCATTTTGTTATTCCTGAGGGCAAGAGCCATTATTTTCTTTTGGCAAAATACAGACTGTGGATTTCAATTTAATTCACAAGCTTTTAACTCACGTTGAAGTAATTTCTGCTGAGAAGTGATTATTCTAGACAATTGTTCACATTTTTGGATTAAGCATCAACATTAGATGCAACATTTGAATGGGAATACTCCTCCTGAAGATTATTCATGAGAGCCTCTATTCTTTTAGTGTACCTTCCCCCATTCAGAAATAGTTTTTGATGAACTGTAGGCTTTTTCTCAATATTTTTTAGAGTTAACAAGTTTAACTTTGACCTTTGCATGTAAATGATTAATAAATACGTTGCTATCCAGCTTCATTTTCCTTGCACAGACCTCTGTTTTCTTAAATTAAGATTCATTATTGTTGAAAGAAAATGTGAACACTAGGGAAACATTCCTGAATGGTAACTCTGAATTTCCTTTGCCTAACCTAACCTAACCTCAGAAAATGCTGATAATTGAATTTCAAAAATTAAATTAACTTATCTAGTTACATATTTCACTTTTGATCAAAACTATTAAAATTTAAAGGACTAGCTAGAATTTTGTTTAAAATTCAGTGCAGTTACTTCTGCACAGCTGCCACACACATACCGTGTGTGTGTCGTCATGTTAAAAACTCCAGAAGCTCTGTAAGAGCAGGGGGCGCCATGGTCCTGTTTACACATCCTTGTAGTCACCAATATGTGCAGGTGTGGGGACAGGTGTGTGTGTGCCCCAATGGTGACTCCCCTGGACATCAGGGAGAGGTGAGAGATGATGTGTTGTAATAGAAGCACGCAGATTTGGCATCTCCTCTGGGTTCTTCTCCCAAATGTACTGTAGAAACACTCATTTATTAACTCTGGCCACTTTTCTCTAGCCTATTTATTATGCCATCTTCCCAAGTTTTCCCTCACTTTCAGGTATAGGAGTAACAGTTAGAGGAAGGGGGAGAAGGTGATGCTGAAGGGAAAGAACAACATTTTAATCTGCAGAGGGGTTGGTACTAATTTTCTTGAAAAAAGAAGCAACACTCAGTTTTCACTTATTTATAGTTAAAAGGGGGCTCTGACCCAAACAGCCTGTGAATGGATTCGTGGAGGGATTGAATGATGACCAGCATCGGCAGGCTGGTCCAGATACAGCAATGGTGTCAGTACTTGATAAAGCAAATTAAAAAAGAAACTACATGTAAGGACAGGAGAGTAACAAAAAGAAGCTTCCACATGGAAGCTTTTGTTGGGAATATGGGCTGGGAGGCTGGGAAATTTTTCACTAGGATCTCAACTGATTATGACTCAACCCTGTACTTTTTCAGCTAGTAAATAACATGGGGGCTTAGCATGAAATCAACTACAGCCTTCACTCTTGAGTAATCAACAGTTTCTCCTTTCCTATGAAGGGTGACCAGGAATCATAAACTTATTAAAGTGCAAGAAAGAATAATCCCATTAGGGTAATAGTTTGTCAATAGGTAAGCAACTGGTCTATTTACACTAACTAATATTTAATTTTTTTTCCTCTTCAATGATGTATTTAACCACCAATAATTCCTGGTAGATATATCAGGTTATAACACTCGTCTTAGAATCTAAAGTTGCGTCTCACTGCTCAGATAAATCAGATTCTTCAGCTTGACTTTGGAGGTCCCAGGCAATACAGCTCTTGCGTATCCACGTGTATTTCCTTTGACTTCCTTTAGCCCTTTTTCTTTTTTCTTTCTTTTTTTTTATAGATATTTTATTTACTTTTGTTATTCATATCTTTTACATTATTGTGTGTTCCCCATAAGTTACCCACCACCTGTTCACCCATGGAGCCGTCACCATAGTCCTCCGTGCTCCCCTCCTCCCCCCTCTTGAGCCCTATCCCTCCCCTCCTACCCTGCTGAATGTCGCTTTCTTATTTGGCTCCCCTATATTCCTGTTATAAGGGAAACCATTTGATAATTTTCTCTTTCCTTCTGGCTTATTTCACTGATCATCATCCCCTCTAGGTCCATCCATGTTGCTGCGAATTGCATGTGTTTGTCTTTTTTGAATGCTGAATAGTATTCCATTGTGTATATGTACCACATCTTCTTGATCCAGTCATCTATTTTTGGGCATCTGGGTTGTTTCCATACCTTAGCTATTGTAAACAGTGCTGCAATAAACATGCGGGTACATGTATCCTTTCGGATTAGTGTTTTTGTGTCCTTTGGGTATATTCCCAGTAGTGGTATTGCCGGGTCATATGGGAGTTCCATTTCTAGCAGTTTGAGGAAACGCCATGCAGCTTTCCATAGTGGTGGGATCAATTTGCATTCCCACCAGCAGTGTAGGAGAGTTCCTTTTTCTCCACATCCTCGCCAACATTTGTTGTTGCCTGTTTTATTAATGTGCGCCATTCTCACTGGCGTGAGGTGGTATCTCATTGTGGTTTTAATTTGCATTTCCCTGATTATAAGTGATGTTGAACATTTTTTCATATACCTGTTGGGCATTTGCTTTTCTTCTTTAGAGAAGTGTCTTTTTAGCTCTTCTGCCCATTTTTTGACTGGATTGTTGACTTTGTTTTTGTTGAGTTGTGTGAGCTCTTTGTAGACTTTTGTTATCAGTCCTTTATCAGCTGTATTGTGTGCAAAGATCTTCTCCCAATTAGTAGGGTGTCTGTTTGTTTTAATTATTGTCTCTTTTGCTGTACAGAAGCTTTTTAGTTTGGTGTAGTCCCAGCTGTTTATCTTTTCTTTCACTTCCTTTGCTATGGGGGAAGTGGTTTTAAAGATTTTGCTGAGATGTATGTCATGTAGAGTTTTGCCTATTTTTTCTTCTATAAACTTTATGGTTTGAGGTCTTATCTCCAGGTCTTTTATCCATTTTGAGTTGGTTTTTGTGCATGGTGTGAGGTAATGGTCTAGCTTCATTTTTTTGCATGTAGCAGTCCAGTTCTCCCAACACCATTTATTGAACAACGTAATCTTGTTCCATTGCATATTCTTTGTTCCTTTGTCGAAGATTAGTTGTCCATAAATATGTGGATTTATTTCTGGGTTTTCTATTCGGTTCCATTGGTCCGTGTGTCTGTTTTTGCTCCAGTACCATGCTGTTTTAATTATTATGGCTTTGTAGTATAGTTTGAAATCAGTTTTTCGATGGTAACACCTCCTTTCTCTGTCGCCACTGGAATTGTTTGTGCCCGGTCTGTATTGACTGGAATATCCATTTTCCTAGTATACTGTAATGGGAAAATGCTACTTGTTGCTGTTGGAAGTCAATTGAACAGATATAGGGATTGAATCTGTAACACCTACTATTTATTTATTTAATTTTTTCAGTAATTTGGCATACTTTTATTTATTTATTTATTCATTCATTCTTTTTTACAATATTTGATTTCTCCCCTTGGGTGTAGTCCCCCCAAATCTCCCACTACCACATCACCTGTGAAGCTTCACCTTATTCCCTTGTTCTCTTTCCTTTCCTGTTTTGACCCCTCTCCCATCCCTTCTCCTATATGCCTCAGATCTATAGTTTGCCTGAAAGTTATGTCTTTTTTTTTCCTGACCTTTGTTTGTTTTCCCTATATTCCTCCCATAAGTGAAACCATCTGATTTTTTTTTCTTTTTCCTTCTGACTTGTTTCACTGGCGCATAATCCCTTTCAGCTCCACCCACATTGCTGCAAGTGATGTGTTTATCTTTTCTGATTGCTGAGCAGTCTTCCATTGTATAACACGCACTTTATTCTCAGAAAGCTGGTGATCTGAGAGAACGGGGGGGGGGGGCGTATTTTGCCCCCCAAACCAGTTCTTACATCTCATCTCAACCTTTTGCTCGTGAACTAAACAAAGACAGTTCACCACAAGCAGCACAGCGCCCCCACAGCAGTCCCTCAAGTCTGGTGCCCTGGTCTTCCTCATGTCCCCAGAGTTTGATGGCACCTCCTTGGTCACCCCAACCCAGGTACATCCTGTTTCCTATGCCTGGGAAAACATCTTTGTTCTCCTGATGGCCTGAATGTCGCACACCTCTAAAGGCATCACTGGGGTAGGACTCTCAGTTCAAGATAAGGGTTTCAGTTCCAAGAAAATAGATTATTAATCACATGGTGTTTGCACTAGCCTATTCAGTGTGCATGCGTGCAGACTCGTGCAGTGGGGACGGTGCCTTACCTAAGTCCCTGTCGGTATCTTACTCACTTTGCAATACTAGCCTGAAGTGCCAGTGAAGAGAACCAGGGGTGCTGAGGGACCCTGAGATTCTTGAACTCTATGCAGGAAACAGTCCAGGTGAGTTAGAATGAAGCTACATTGTAGGGAGAGGACACACTTAGGAGGGGGTGTGGCAGATTCTAGATTCCTACCTTGGGTCTTGAGGCTACTAGTATAAATACTTGCTTAGTCTGAGGGGGGCAGGGCTCATAGATGGGATCCTGGATGGGTTTTGGTCACTTTGTTTAACAAAGCAGCAGAATTTACAGATTGGGATAATGAGATCTGGTCAGTTTTGTTTATCAAAATCACCTGAGCCCTAAGCTCCTGTTCTTTAGCTACATACAAATTTTACAACAAGTGGCACCTGGGATAAGATAAACTAATAGGTCTGAATCAAAATAATAGGCTTGAATTACTTTGTTCTGAAATGTGCTGTTTTTTCAGAAATATTGGATGGGGGCTGGAGGGGCTCTAGCCCTTTTCCCGACCCCCTACCACAGCCAAACAGCCTTCTTGGGGGCATTATCATTCATTCACTCACTCTTACTTGTTATGCGTTTATTCATGTATTCACAGTTACCCCACAATTATTTATGGAGCACCCTTTACGTTACAGGTGCTGTCCTCTCCTCAATACGAATTTTGATTGCACCTACAGTCATATCCAAACAGTCAAACAGTTTGTGGTTTAATGTTTATTTCACCTCTTTTATAAAACTGGCCCGCAGTGGCCGTGAATAACCAGGTCCGGAACACGAAGCTGGCTCTCCCTGTCTAGTTTACTGCTCCCTAGTGCTGAGTAACTCAAATCAGCCATCTCCTGGGTGTCCCGTGAAGGGCCTGGCCCTGGAGAAGATACACAGGCAAATGCGTCTTGTGTGTGTGATGGACATATACTGAACAAAGCACCTTGTGCAGTCAGCAGTCGAGAAGAGAGATCCTAAACCCAGAGTCCTGAGACTTCTGGAGGATTCAATGGTTTAGGTCAGATGATTTTATCTAAATTTTTGGGTATTTGCTTTTGTGCCTTTTTCCAGGCGAGAGTACATACATAGATTTCTGATGTTAAGTGTTGTTCATTTATGAAGGCTTAAGAGCTAATGCTTTCACATTTTTAAAACAAATTCACAGCTAAAGGACAAGAGGCATAGAAGAGCAAGCACATACGGGGTAGTGATAGCTGGGTTTGGGGAAGGGCGCAGAGATGTCTGGGGGCACTTAGGGAGGCTTCCTCCAAGAGCCGGGCCCCCCTGTGCCTCTGCTTCTGCAGCTGCAGCCTCAGCTGCAGCTCGGGTTCCAAGCTCTCCTTCTGCCTCCCTTACCCCTCTGGGGAGAGTTTGCCCTCAGGTGTGGGGCGGGGAGCAGAGAGGGAGGGCTTGGCCAGGCTGGAGCCCTGAAGCCATTATCTGAGGAAAGGCTGTAAGATGGTGGGTCTTTCCTTTTCTCACAGCAGTTTTGTCCTTACAAGCTGTGCGAGCTTGATCTTCTGTGAACTCGGGGTTTTAGGCCAACGCCTGTGACTCTAGCCCCACAATAACTTGCTTCACATTTGCATTTCCATCTGTCTGCTGAAACATTTTCCTCTGGTATTCCACCAGCCTCCCAGCCTTAACAGGTCCTTAACAGATCCTGCTCAGAGTGAGTCCTCTTCCCCTCTCAGCAGCCCTGCCTGGTTTCCCATCACATTCAGGATGGGAAGCCCAGGATTCCAAACCCTAAACCTAGATCCGTCCAGCTCCCTCTCCTTCTGTCCCTAACAGCCCACATGACCTGCCGGTTCCCCCCAGGTATGACTCCAGCAAGTAACAAGGCTACTAGTCTTAATTCCTGCCGCTGCTTCCCCAGCTTGGGTCCTTATGTGGGTGACGACGAGGTTTCCCTGGTCTTCCTACCTGCAGGTGCTTCGCTTCCTTTAACTGCACTCTCTGCACATGGTCTAGAAAGTCTGGACAAATGCAGACTTACTCGTGCTGCTGTACTATTAACACTTAAATAGCAAGTGCCCTGTGGAGTAACTTTAACCATCTTCTGAGGTCATTTATTTTGGCCATCTCCTCTCAATTGTTTTTTTCTCAACCTGAAAACAAGACGGGACATACCCCTAACTCAAACCCAACAAAATCTCCCTTCAAAATCTCCTCCTTGGCCTGCCTTGTGTGAATAGCAACTAGTTCTTGGTCACTCAGGGAAAAGGAGTTGGAGTAATTCTTTCTCTTCTACTCCACATCCAGCATGTCAGGAAATTCTGTTGATTCTGTTTTAAAATATACCCAGAATCCCCTTGAATGTCGGCATCTCTGCACCACCCGCCCTCTGCAGCCATCACATTCTACTCGAGCTCCTGGCTGCGCAGGAGTCTGCATCCACGCTAGCCCCTGCCCTCCAGCCGGTCTTAACACAGCTCCCCCAAGAGCTGCTGACCGCACCCCTTAAGATTGTTGTGAGGACAGAACTCGGGGCATATGTGAAGTGACTGGTAGAGTGTGTATGAAGAAGTAAGTGCTCAATAAATATTAACCCCTCACCCTTTCTCCCCCCACTAGTCCCCTTGTGATTTTAATGGGGCTTCCTCTACTGGGCGCTGCACTGCGTTCTGGATGGACGACTGCTGGAAACCCATCGCCTTAGCCAGCTCTTCTTCGATGCTTAAAGATTGACGCTGGCCTTGAGTAATGAGAATTTTGGTAAGAAAATCTAGATGAAGATTGATTAGATAGATGGTAGAATGACTTTTCTTATAATGTCACTTGACCCCCCTCTTCATAGTAAGTCCTATGCTTCCTCTCTAAGATTGTGGGGTGTTGCTGATGTCTGTTCACAGAGGGGTTGGTTTTATTTTGAAAATAAAATAGTTTTAACGAAATTCTGTTAACACCCTGATAAGCTCTTCCTGTTGCTGTAAATGTATTATTTCACTTTTCTTGCCCTATTGTGTTCTTTAAATGTCCATTTACTCAGTAAATTGTTAAGTCTTTGAGGACAAACTCGGCCTATCGATCGCTCCATGTGACTAAGGGAATTCTTAGTGTGTAAGACAGCAGTTAACTGCTCTCTGAATCCATAGTCTTTAAAGCTTGAAAAAGCCAGGCACAGTATCCAGACTCTGGGAGGTCCCAAGATTAGTGGCTTCCCGAATCACCAAGAAAAGTGATTATTTAGTGCCTGTCAGGGTGGAATAGAGAATAGAGTAGCTTTGGTTGGTCCCCTTTCTACTCAATATTTTTCCAAATGACATGGTCTATGATTTCATATTATTACATGAAGTGAATATATAACTAGTACACTTAGAAATTTATGTTACTAATCTCTGCTGTATATAAAATATAGACAACTATTAGAAAGGAAAAACGGATATGAGGTAGGTTAAAGAAACTAAAAAATATTAAGTGATGCTATTAACAGATATGACAAATTAGTAAACATGCAAATTGTTTTTTGAAACTGTTGTCATTGAAATGCATCTGGAGAAATACGTATGAAATAATTCTGCATGTCAGAAACAGCTGGAGCTGGAGAGAAAGGCAAACAAGGTAAACGTAGCTTCCTTGTATCTTAGAACAACATGCATTCGGAAATAAACATAATAAAGGCACACTTTCAGATCTACAATACCATTTGAAATTTCACTTTTTAACTAAAATAGAGTAACCATTTTGTCTGTATTTTCCAGAAACCATATCTGAGAGGTACTTCCATCCAGTGCTACTTGTGTTTACTTCTCAACAGTCACTTTCTGACGGAGGCCGGCATCCATGTCTTTATATTCAGGTAGCTCAGCTCCAGCGCACGCCTCTCGCGCCCGCGCCGCAGTCACGCCCTCCAGCATCTTCTCCCCTTAGCTGGCGCATCTTCAGCTCACTTGCATCCTCAGTGCTCAGTAGCTGGGCCGGGAGGTCAGAGGGGGAGACTCACAGGAACTTCAGTGAGCACCCACTGAGCTTTCTTCACTGGGGTGATATTGAAATGAGAACTGTGTCCCCCAAATAAACTGGGAAGCTTAGTATTTGATTGAAGATCTAACTTGGAGACACATGCACACACCATATACATATGTGCACACATGTATGTATCTGTATATGTTTATTCCTAGCCTGCACACTTTCACAGCAGCAAAAAAACTATTTCAGACTCATGCATGTTGCTTTCTAATCTGTCCCAGATACAAATTTCTATCTTTTTTTTTTTTAAGATTTATTTATTTATGCACACAGCCGGGGTACAGGCCAGAGGCGTGGGGCGGCGAGAGGGTTCACCAGAGACAGAGTGGGGAGCAGAACAGGCAGATCGAAGGAAACACACTGCTGAGGGGAGCAGCGGGCGAGGCAGGAGAGGTCTGCCATGCCATGTGAGAATCCCCCAGGCCGGGTGTCGAACTCACATCGCCACTGCCGACAGCTCCACAGAGCAGCACTTAACGGCTGCACCACCAGGGAGGCCCCCGGACACCAATTTCATCTGTTCTTTGATCCCCATCCTCCTTCGGTTTTAAACATTTCTTTCTTTAGTCAGAACTTTGGTTTTTCCTCCTAATAAATGTCCATGTGTGCTGCCTTTGGCTGTTTCGCCTGGGCTCACGCAGCTGGCACACGGTCCCCGCTGGCACCGCACACCGCCCTCTGGTGCACCCAACTGTCAGCTCAGCATTACTGCTCCTGCCAGGTGTGTGCAGGTAGCTCTTCCTCACGAGAAAGGTCAGTGCTGGCTCTCAGGTCACTGGGAAGGCCCATCGATCTCTGCTCTTCCTGAAGTGCTAAGGGCCATGTCATACTGTGCCTTTGGTCTGATAGCAAAAGGCTGCTGTGCCCAAAGGAATAGTATGAGGTTGTTCAGCCTCCGTGAGGCTCAAGTCTCTGTGCTGATGAAAACAGTTGCTGCAAACATTGTAATCACCTGAGCAGCATGCAAGGGGCATGTCTACCCAACTGTGAAGAACATTTACACTCAAGGACATTAGATGAAAATGATCGTTGCTTTTTAAGAGAATTTTACCTAATTATAGACTGAAAAGTCTCCAGGAACCTCTACTTCAAGGAAACTGACAAATCCTTGAGAAGCATTTGTTGAGTATAGCCACACAGCGGGCCCTCTTTTGAATTTTTTTAAAAAATATTTATTTACGCATACAAGAGCTGGGATGTAGGCCAGAGGTGTGGGGCAGCGAGAGGGTTCACTAGAGACAGAGTGGGGAGCAGAACAAGTGGATTCACTTAAATACACTGCTGAGGGGATAGGGGAGTCAGGAGAGGTCTACTGTGCCCTGTGGGAAGCTTCCTGGCTGGGGATTGAACTCATGCTGCAGTGGCTGCCAGTAGCTTCGTAGTGCTGAGATTTAACCCTTGCACCACCAGGGAGGCCCCTCTTTTGATCTTATTGTGGTGAAATGCTCCAGGATATTTGCAAATTTCCCTCCAGATCAGGCTTGAGTCTGATCTAAGTTGGTCCATCGTCAAGTGAGCTTGGGGTGTCAAGGGTGGATTTTATATTTGTTATTCGTGTTGTGGACAAGGCGTTGGGTGCGCACAGCAGGGTTAACACTCGTCTTCCCACCAGTCAAAATAAAAGTCTCGCTTGCTCTTCTCCAGGACAATGTTCCACTCGTCCTCAAGGCTCTACCCTTTGCTTTCGCTTTCAGCTGTGTCAGCGCTGGACTTCCCAAAACAGAGGCCAACTGGCACGATGTATGGTGTGATTTGACAAAAATTCAGACTCTTATTCAAGTGAGTACTCATTTTGCTACGCAATGCTTGGAATCGTTGCTTTGGAGTATGCCCATCCCTGTGTTTATTGCCAATCTGCATGAAATCTTACTTGAAATAATAATATTCTTGTAGAAATTTGTCAGTCTGTACGAGTGGCCCAGTATGAAGGGCTCTCTGTCTTCACGGGCCAGAGACGCCCTTCGGGGCACTGGCAGGGGCATGGCCTGGCTCAGGGAAGGGCATGGTGCCCTGTGGATAGAGAACCTTTCTCCTACCTAGAGAAACATGAATGGGGGAGAGAACAGGGGCCCCACTGCCATCTGTGGCCAGGAAAGTACCTTCTGCCCCCACTGGGCAACAATATGGGAATTGTTGGGAGCCCCAGGGGCACTGGTGAATGAACTGGGTGAGCCTTGCAGTGGTTCTGAAAACGAAGCTCTCACTGGACTCACAGTGAATGTACATAGGTCAAAACCCACATGCTCGGCCTCCACAGAGCAGCTGCATGTTGAAGCGGAAGATTTAAACAAGTCCAGAGTCTCCTAATGTAACCAAAACACGAGAACTGCAAAATGTGGAGAAACCATATCGCTCATGTATTGCTGTAAGAAAGTAAAAGTGTACTTTCAGGCAGTCACTCTAAAACAGTACAGCAGTTGTTTATAAAACAAAACACACTTTTGCTATTGATTCAGCAACTACACACTTGAACATTTAAATCAGAGAAATGAAAACTTAAGTTTACACAAAAATATACCTAAGAATGTTCATAAAACTTGACTGATTATAGCTAAAGACTGGAAACAACCCAAATGTCCTTCAGCAGGTGAACAGGTAAGCTAAGGTGCCTCACATCAGGGAATACTGAGCAATAAAAAGGGATAAACAAATCATTCAGGTTGGAGCCGCCAGAGTTTTATGACATGTGGGATAAAAGCCAGTCTGGGTGAACAAAAACTGGTGCTCCGTGCAGGGGATACTATTCACAGATAAAATGAAATGTGCTATCTAGCCTTGAAAAGACATGGAAGGGACTTAAAGCATATTGTTAAGTGAAAGAAGCCAATGTAAAAAAATGCATATTGTACAATCCCAGTTGTAGTCTGGAAAAGGCAAAACTATGGAGACAGTGCAAAGATGAGGGTTGCCAAGAGTTAGGGAGAGGGAGGGATAAATAGGTGAAACATAGGCATTTTTTATGGCAATGAAGTTATTTTGTCTGATACTGTAAGGCTAGACACATGTATTATAAAATCCATGGAGTGAATACAAGAGTGAACCCTAATGAAATCTATGGACTTTGGTTAAAAGTGTGTCAATATTGACTCATCCGTTTTAATAGGTGCACGACACTAACGCAAGATGTTGATAATATGGGAAACGGGGGAGTGGGCCAGGGGTTATCTGGGAACTCTGTACTTTCTGTTCATGTTCTGGAAGCCAACTGCTCAAAAAGTAAATATCTTTTCTTATTTCTGTTAATTTTTCCAGAAATCCAATGTCAAAAGGTTACGTACTATTTGATCCCCCCCCACGTATATAAATATATATAAATATATATATGTAGCATTCTTGAAATGACAGCATTGTAGGAGCGGCCGCCAGGGCCCAGAGAGACGGGGTTGTGGAGGAGGGTGGCCTTGGCTATGAGACTGGCAGGCAGAGCCCGGGGGTGACGGAGCTGTCCCACATCCTGAGTGCAGTGGCGGTCACCTGACTGTATCATCTGCTCAGTTACTGGAAGTGCACACATAACCCCTCAGTGCACATAAAAATGTAAAATCTGAACAAAGCAGACAGACTGTGCCGACATCAATTTCCCTGCTGTACTATCGCGCTGTGTCTGTGGAAGATGCGCCCATTGGGTGCAGGGCACCCAGAGTCACTCGGTATTTTGTCTCCCAATTGCAAATGAATCTGCATTTACCTTCACATAAAGAATGTGATTTCAGGAGCTTCATTTAATGTTTTCATTATTATCTAACACATGGAATCATTTTTCTTATTATATAATTTTGCTTCCTTTCAGTCTATCCACATCGATGCCACTCTTTATACTGAAAGTAATGTGCATGTGAGTATAGCTTTTTTGAATTGTTATGTTTTCATTTTCAAAAAGCTTTTAAAAAATATGTTTTTATGAATTGACTGGAATATAGTGTTGAACTTTTGGTTTGCTCTTGGAACATGTTATCAGTGAGTTTTGTAAGTAATTGTTGAGGCCAAGGGGCTTGGAGACAAAGAGCTGGGTGGGTGTTATTTTGGTAACAGTGCCAAGAGAAAATAGAAATAAAAGAATAAAAGCCTTTTCCAGGAATGTCAAACAAAACATAGTCTACATTTTTATGATGCGATTAGATCCATGATGCAATTAAATGCAAGAATCAAGTTAACTGGCTCAATTTAGAAAGCACCCAGCATATCACTTATTTCCAGGGCTGCTGGAGGTTTCCACTTCTGTAGTGCTTCCTATGCATAGCTAAATGTGTTCATGTCCTACATTTTGTATCAATCTCCACAATTATCAGCAAGAGTCTGCCTGGTTGCTCTCTGGGTGAGGTAAAAAACAAACACAACCCAGAAAATCTTCCAGAATTCAAAAGTTATCTTGAACTTGTTTCATTAATACACTGACCTGGCCTCAGGTAGGTCTAATTTCAGTCCTGTTGCTAATCCTTTCTGTCTGCACTGGTTTCTAAAAACCGAGAAACAAACCACCGACTTCTTCACCTGGAGGAGAGCAAACACTATGTTTGCCGTACGTGTTCACAACAATCGGTTTTTCTTAAGAACTGCTCTGAAATAGAAGGCCTTGCCCCCACCCCGAGTTTCTAAGAATTGGAAAGAAGCCATCCACAGAAACTGAAACAGACAGATCTCATCAGTGCCAGGAGAGCACTGCTGTGCAGAGAAATTGTCTCTGGTCTTTGACTTAAACAGTCTCCCCATTTTTCTTGCACTTTTTCGAAGAAGAAAGCAGTCAATTAGCCACCAGCACTTGCATCCCAAGACTGCAAGATAACCTTGCCATGCTGGGGGCGTGGGGGCCGCTGCAGTGGGAATTCAGCTTTAAGCCCCACTGAGCCCCTCCCAGCTGCGTTTGTTGCCTGGGGAGTCACAGATGTCTCTGAAGCTGGGTTTTATTACTTAGGTTAGTCGTGAGTTTTTATTTGTATTTGTTATTTTATCATGGACTGTATTTGTTGTTTATTTTATCACCAACGGGGTAGCAGTTTTAGCCTGGCAGTGCTGGGCAGCGCAAGGGTGTCCTCAGGCCTGGGGCGCGGGCCCCCCCTCCTCTGTCCTTTCAGTGAGCGTTTATGAGGTGCCTGAGGGTCCCGGGCTTGCCCTGGGGAGACCAGAGTCAGCCCAGTGATGCTCAGAACCCCTGGGGTACAGGAAACGTTTCTTCTTTAAGTTTAGTTTTTGTTAAAGTGACTGCTGTGGGAAGTGTGTACTGGTGGGTGTGTGTGCACGCGAGTGTGTGCTAGAGAGTGTGTGTGCGCACGTGCACACACAGTCCTGTGAAGGCGCCTGCCCTGGCCAGCCTGGCAGTCGGCAGAGCTCCTGTTTTGACATTTCTCATAAAGTTCTGGACTCATATCTGCCGCTGGAACTTTGGAACTTGTGGGAATGGCCCGATCAGCACTGCCGCCCTTTGCGACGTCAAAAGAACAATCTGATTCTAAAACTCCTGCGGCGTGCACTGTGTGTGGATGCCCGAGAGGCAAAGGCCGGTCTTGCCGCCTTTCACACAGCTCCGGGAGCATGGCGTGGTCTCGGCCCTGTCCTTAAACCTGTCACATCCCCCTTGATTGTTTTATTGTCTGCCTTGGTTTTTATTTCAAAGCCGAAAGAGAAAAACATCACGTTGCTTCCTATGTGAAGTTTCCTAGGGGTATTCTGTTTCTTTATAAAATATTTAGATTGACTATTTTTTTTTTTTTTTTACTTTTTTCCCTAATTGCAGTAACATGGGTTGACCACACTGTACATGTTCAGTTTGGTCTGTCGCCGCCTCTGCCCCCACGGCCCCCACGGCCTTCTCCACAGCCCACTGGGCCCTCTGCCTTTGCTCCCTCGCCCCCACTCCCTCTGGGAGCCTCAGTTTGACAGTCAGTTTCAGGGTTTGTTTTTGTTTGGTTTTGTCCGTTCCTTTGCTTTTTCTGTAGCCCATGATATTGTGCATGAGTGAATCCATCAGCTTGTGTCTTTCTCCTTCTGACTTATTGCAATTTTTAAAGAATCAAAATACGCCTGTAAACATGAATGCTGAGAAAATAATGTCTCTTCACAATGCTTCTTTGTGATTTCTCTTTTTAGCCTGATTGTAAAGTCACAGCAATGAGGTGCTTTCTCCTGGAGCTGCATGTTGTTTCACAGGAGTCCCAGAACACGAACATTTCAGAAACCGTGGAAAACCTTATCATCCTGGCAAACAGCGGCTTACCTTCTGACGGGGTGAGTTTCTAGCAGCTCACAGATGCTTGACTGGGGCATCTTTAGCTGGATACCGAAGGGGCACTGGGGAGTAGTAGTTCACTCCAGTCAGGGGCATCCAGAGGGGGCCATCTTGGTGTGTACACAATCCTAAACCGTTCATTCATGTATTCAGTCAACAAACATTGGACGCTTCGTGCCACCAGTGTGCTAGAGAGATGGTCAAACCACTCAGTTTGCTGAGCTCGTAAACCTTACTGCCCTGATTTATTACCAGGTCCGATGTGTAAACTCATCTAATTACAGATGGGTTATTACTGTGTGCCAGACATTGATCTTTGGGTGTAAATACTAACTCTGAATGCTCACGAGGCATCTGTGAAATAGTTGTCCTGGTATCTGAAGGTTGAAGAAATGGGAGCACTGTAATTGGTTTGCTTCCTACAATCCTAGCAGCTGGTAAAATGGGGAGCCAGACCCAAACCCCAGCAAGTGTCACCCAGAATCTGTCCTCTCTCCACTGAAAGGATAGATGCTGCAAAAAAACAGCATCAAGCAAATATTACAATAACTTGCCAAATTCACCCAGCAGTGTCTGGTGAAGCTGAGGGGCCAGACCCCATGTGAAATGTGGGGAAGCAGAAACACTGGTGGTGTAACAAGGAGAGAACTTCATAGTGTCAGCGTAACACACCATGTCATAGGAGCGAGCACCTAAACAAGGGCTTCTGAGGACATAGCTGGGGACATTAGTCCAGCCCAGGCCTCCCCGGTTCAGGAAAACCTTCCTGATGGAGACAGCCCCGAGCCATTGTAGGTGTGAATAGGTGAAATGGGACAGGCAGAGAGAACAGCGGAGGCAGCAGGGGTTCACCTTGAGCTCAGGGTGTGACAGTTGAGCCAGTAGGGATATCAGTGAGGACAAGGGTGGGGGCGCTGCTGGGAGGAACACCCAGGAGAGTGCTCAGCAGAGGTCCCTGGTTTGTGACGCCGGCTTGTTTTCCAAGTCCTCGATTCATTCAGAGAAATAGAAACCCACATCCAACCCCCTGCTCTCTTTTCTCACATTCTTCCTAATAGATTAATTTGCCAGAATGTCCACATCTCAAGATCTCACATATGGTTCAGTGAGGTGCTAGTCCCAGGAAAGAAACTTATTAGACTTTCCAGTCTAATCCTTTTCTTTGTCTTTGACAGTATATAACAGAATCTGGATGCAAAGAGTGCGAGGAACTGGAGGAGAAAAATATTACACAATTTTTGACGAGCTTTATACAAACTGTGCAGATGTTCTATGGTGACCATCTTGATTTCCGTTAACCCGCTTCAGTGTTTCTTTTATTAACAAACATCTTCCCACTGCTCGGAGGTGACCCCACCACACTGCAACTGCATTTGACACATGCTGCCCGAACATGTCTGTCCAGCAAGGAGGCGAAAGGCATCTTGGATTAGATGAACTCTTCAAAATGAAGGCTGAAAAATGTCGAAGAGTATGAGGTCTATGAACTGTCTACAGAGTTACATTTCTAATTTATTATTGAACTTGTACATATTTGTATACTATTCAATGTTAAATAAAATGGTGTCCATATTTTGTCTTTTGAAAGTGCAGATATTTTGCCTCTTCTGAGAAAATAAGGGATCTTTGTGCAAGGAGACAACCCAAACATCTAACCGCTGGTGGGCTCAGCATCGCGGCTGCAGGTAGAACCGTAGCTTCCAGCCAGCGTGGAGCCCCGCCCCGCAGCTTCATTTCTCAGGGCTCCTGGAGGAGCGAGGTGAGGACCCTGCCCTCGGCTCCCTAGCTGAGTTACTGGTAGAAAAGCACCTGTTTGGGGGCAGGGAAATAGTGAACCCCTGCCAGGTAGGCAACACGCATCCTCCATTCTCAGGTGGTGGTGGCGATAATAAACCTTCACCGATGACAGAATTCTGCTTAGAATACTGCCATAATGATATTTATATTTCATAATTTCTCAAGCACACGTCTGTTAATTTCACTTCCTTTATACCTTGTTTCTAGAGTACTAATCTACTGATCCATTAGGACCAACCTTATCCGATAGAAAATAATTGTGTGTGTGTGTGTGTGTGTGTGTGTGTGTGTCTACATATATATGTCTGTAATATACTGTCTGCAACTTGCAAGTTTGTTTCAAAGGGACGGATTAAAATGAAATCTTTTTGTCTCTTTACAAATTTCTTTCGCCCAGGTCACTCCTGGTGGTGGTGGTCTTTACTGAAAGATCTTAGGGTAGGAATTGAGCTCCTAACCATTGGATTTCTCTCCATTTCTCAGTACACACTGTTCCTCTAGGGAAACTTTTTTATACCCAATGTTCCATCTATGCTCAAGTATCTCTTTGCTCTAATCAACATTTGCTTAGAAGTTTCTTTCAGGGTGGTTTTGGAGAAATCTGCATATCATGTGACTTTCCAAGAGTCATCTGTTGGCTGAATTTGTTCACTTGTCTATGTCTAGACTAATGGTATTTGACAGCCACAATTTGAAGTTTAGGAGTTGGGATTTTTTTTTTTTGGTGTTTTTGTTTTTAATTGCCTCTAAGGTAGAAGTTTTTAAAAAATCTTTTATTCTCTTATTTTCACTTTTTCCCTATCTTAGAGAAAAGACCCCATTTAAGCTGTGAGTTTCCAACTGAATTGTTACACAAGTTAGTCCTCCTCCAGTGTATATTGGAATGCGGGAAGAAAAATCACATTATTTCACATTCATAATATTTGTAGCATCCAATAACCCATTCCGGTCAAGTCAGCAAACAGATGGATTTAAAATTTGGCATTTTCCAGTGTTCAAGGTTGGAATCCCTTCCACGCTAGTTACTTGATAGAGATCACTTGAGTTGCTCTTCAGAAATTCCAAATACAGACCTGCAGCTTCCTAAGAACTTTTCAGTTGACTTAAAGAACAAGGTCATCATGGGAAAAAAAATCTAAATTTTCTTTTTCACACCTGGTATTTTCAACAAAAATCAGTCTCTCGTTTGTGTTTCAAAATCTACCCTTCTGGACTTAGCCTCCTTAATTAACCAGCCTATTGTCATTTGTCCACTCACGGTATCCAGGATACAGTGTCTGTGTCTCACCAGCGCCCTAACTGCGGAAAGTTATTTGTCACATGTTACATATAATAAAGAACCCATGGATGTAGGGCATCAAATAATAAAGGCAAGTTTAATTAAAATCAAGATACAGTCAAAAGTCACATAGATGAATGATATCATTTTCTTACTTTCGGATAAATACATAGAAACATGAGAGTGTATTGTTTCTAAACTTTCTTTATTCATGAGCAAGAACGACTAGAAAGCAGAGGACATGGAAATGCAAACAGAACCAACATAGAATTTGTGAGTCCAGAGATTTTTAAAACCCAATCACAAGTTGAGGTGTATAGACTTTCTTTATATTAGAAGAGAGAAGCAATGTAAATAATTTGTTTCATTGCTATTGTTGAGAGACAATAGCAACTGTGTTTCTGTTTTTGCCCTTCAAATTCAATGACTTCTTAGGTCCAACTGACATATACAATATGAAAATCAAGCAATGAGATTGACCTCTTCCCCATACGGAAATAGGAGAGAGTGCATTTTTGTTCTCTTATCGGTGTCACAGCAGGCTTAGTGTAAACTTTCTGCATTCATATGTGAGTCACAGGTAACATATGCATGTCATATATAAATATTTTGCCCAGAGGAAATCCCATTTCCATAGAGATTTGGTTCAATGCTTCTAAATGCATCTGATGACTGAATTTTGTCTTCACTGAGGAATTTATTATACAAGGTAAACTTGAGCTTCATCAAAAAAATCCCCAGTTGTATAATGTAGCTCATGTAACACAGAAGAAGAATGAATGAATGGCATGATTTGTCCCATATTTCACATCTTCAATATTGGACTTCAAAATAAGCTAACTATTAAAGGAATTGAAGAGGAAATTGTTTCACAGAAACAGAATTGAAAATTGTACATTCAGTTTTTGCAGATGTTGTCAACGCCTTCAGAGAATCATGAGAGAGTCCAGGGCCATCGTACATGTGGTCTGTCTTCAGCAGCGTCATTATCATCAAGGAATTCACTCCCTCGGTCACTTTGTAGCCCGGTTTGTTGAAAACCTGAGTGGACATTATGCTAGGGGCTCTCGTGACAGCTGCGAATGAGACAGCCATAGTGTCGTCCTCATAGGGTTTACATTCCAGCAGGAAAGTCCTATTAGCCAATTAATCGCGCGAGTGCTGATGCAGTTATTATCACTTCTATGAAAGACACTGGGAGAGCATAGAGAGAGGAGCAGATTCATTCAAGTTGTCAGAGAGAGCTTTTGAGATAATGACGTCTGAGCTCAGTTATGAATTATAATTAAGAATAATCTGGGAAAGTGAAAAGAATTGATTGAAGAAAACAGCCTGTCAGAGCCTTTAGTCAGAAGGATTACAGTGCGTCCACAGAGAGCATGTGTGGTGTGAGTGGCTAGGTTAGAGAAGTACTGAAAGAGACTGGGAAGTCCAGTATCAACTGGTTTCCAGACTCTGTTAGCATTTTATTTTATACATGAAAGAAAGAGATTCATTCTGACATATATTAATAAGCAGGAGGCATTGTGTTAATTGTCCAGAGAAGAGTTGTAGTCAAAATCCCCTTACCACTAAATCCCAGGGTAACATTTATTTTTAATAGTTTCATCTTACATGGGCCACATTATTACATCATTTAATGGATTCCTTGCTACACTTATGGGAGGTCAACTTCAGCAAGTGGTTATTTGTTCGCTCAAAAGCAACAAACCTGTTTGCAGTACATACGAATTGAGAGTCAAGGTCACGAGGAGTACAACGTGTAAGTCCGGCGTTAGCTTCTGAAGACAGTCAGAATTGGTCTGTGGTCAAAATCCTAACACAAAAAAGAACTTTCTAGATCACTTTTTAAGGAGAACTATTTACTGTAAGGGGCACCAATCCTTTTCACTGTGAAAAATAGGGTAGAAGAAGGTGCCACGGCTCTGCTGACTGCTGACAGCACATGGTTAAACATGGAAAATGGAAAGAGGTTATGGAGGGGTGAGCGGATGGAGCGCGAGAAAGCACTGAGGTCACGACTCCCATGCATCTGAGGGGGGACTCGTGGAGCCAGGCTGCACACAGCCTGGCAGACAGAAGTATGCTTGTCTGATGTGTTTAAGGAGAAAGTAAGAAAGAAGCAACATTTCTGGATAAGTGACAGCCGAGAGCCTAAAGGTGAGACTAGAATGCTCTTCAGTGATGGTTCTACATGGCAAGTATCATCTTTTCAAGGGTTTTAAATAAAGATCACGACCATCAACCAAGTTCAGTTTCCTTAGTTGATTTCCTAATGCCAAAGCCCCCAGAGTGTCTGAGTTCTGCTTTCTAATGACAAATCAGGATGATGGAAATAATTACCATCCTCTTATACACTTAGGGTTCTTTAAAGTTCACAAAACACTTTCAAATCTTTTATTTGATAGGCGTATATCTCTCTCTCAGGTGTAGCAGAGCCCAGGAAAACTTCTGATGTTACTGATGTGCAAAAAAACAAAACCTAAATGAATCATCTGAATATGTGTTCACATGCAGCTTTGTATTTTTCTATGCCCTGTTGCCTTTTACATTTCCTTTCAAATAAGCATGAGCAAACTACTTGGGGTGGAAAAGTAATTGTTGTTAACGAAGTCAAAACAGAGTTTAAGTGTGTATTTTTATTCCATATTTTGATTATTTTTTCTTCACACAATTCTATTCTGGTGTTCTGTTTGCTTTGCCCAGATGGAAAATGCACCATTAAGTTTATCCAGCCTGAATTAATTATCTTTTTATAGTAAAAGAAAATCCTCTTCTTTTGACAAGTAAGATGTTTGTGCTGTATTTATGAATAAATAAAGGCAGCTGTTATACACAGCATTATTAATAGCATTGCTTCAAACATCTTATCTGAAAAGAAATCCACTCTTTTCAATACATTGTAAGCTCACAGTGTTTGTTAGAGTGAAACCAAGGACTTGTTACCCACATTGCAGCATAATAAGAAAAATTTCATGCTTTGCACTCAAGAGGCACCAGATTTAAAATTGCAGGCATGGACGGTACTCTTTTAACTGGTTATTGTATTTTCTGTGATTTGGCCCCAAATCTTCCGTGCTTCCCAGGTTAAAAGGTGGAAATCAACTGGGCTGCTCTTCTGGGAATCCAAGTTCCCAGGAGCCACACACACCATGTCCCCGCTTTTCTTTTGAATGGCTTTTTGAAGGGTGAGAGGTACTGGAGAAAAGATTTTTCCTCTGGCAAGAGAGAGTGGGTTTGCAGAGCAGAAGTCCTCTTTCCCATCGTAAAGGGGGCTTCCGGCTCTGAGCCAGAAAAGGGAAACTGACGCGTAACTGTCGGTCACTGCCATGACGTCATCAACACTGCATAGCTGCTGGGCGAGACTTACCTGTTGGAGGACCTTGGTTTCCCAGCAGGCCACTTTCTCAGTAGCGTTGACATGTCTGGTTTTCATTTCTTTTCTCATTTGCCTTTCTTACTACAGCAAAGAAATGAAAATGTACTCCAAAAAATGAGTGTCTGCCTGGTGGGCTGTGGGCACTCCTGGGTGAGGCTTCAAGTGGGTGCATTGTCTGCAGAAAACTGAAAATCATAAGTGAAAGTTAAGTCTGCCTGTGACGCCACACGATGCCTGCGTAAAATACTTGTCCTGAAGGAAAAAAAAAATAATTGGGGAGACCTAAATTTGAACCATGGCTCAGGTTACAGGTGTTTCGAATAACATACACTTAATCTGCAAATTCATAGCTATTCGTCACCTCCTTTAATAACGCCGTAGTCCCGTGGAAGTTCGTCTGGAGACCTCCGTTACTCTCACAGATGTGGTTGGCAGCCAGGCGGCAAGGGTTAGCCTCCTTCACACTTGCTTCCCGCCCATTCGAGTTTTCTCCACCCAGAACATAGGATATGTAAGAAGATTGAAATAAAGATAACACAATGATTGTGGAGATTAAGGAAATGAATCTTACTTCAATTTTGATGGTGTTTAACACTTAAAACTGAAAAATCAAACCATGAGGTCTGATCATTCAGGTGTTCATTCATTCATGAAAAGGTTAACTTGGACATTTACTCTTTTTAAATGGCTAATTGCCATAAATTTACTTATTACTGGTCAATTGTTAACAAAAAATGTTATGTTATTTAGATTGGTACGAAGAATCAAAATCCAAACTGCTGTGTAAATTTAAGTAAATTAATTATGTTTTTTCCACCATAAACTTATATAACTATTTGTAGTCTTTTTGTGCAACTAACAACTAATTGCATAATTATTCCATCTTTTACAAAGATGCTTATATGGAGAATCATCTTTGACAGTGAACCCCTTCTAGGAGCACTGATAGTGAGGAAAAGAGGAGAAATGATTGCAAAATTCCAAACCAACAGGGTTTTTCTTTTGTTATGGAGAAGAGAAAGGCACTAATAAAGACCAATTAACATTAGACCAAGACACAATTAAAGACTCGAACAAAGCCAATGTTTTATTAAAGAGGAGAGATTGGATGATAATCCATTTTAAAATCACCATGTTTCCAAAACTGGTTCCAGATAGCTTGAAAGTTCATCGGGTGAGGAGGGCAGTATGTTCTCTTCACAATGAAAACAGATCTTTCCCTAAAGGCCATGGAAAGGGGTTAAAGGGCAGAGACTTGATGATATTATGGATTTAGACATATTTTATCAAATGGTGAAAAAGGGTTGAGAACTTGCATAGTTTATGTACAATAAAAAAATGTTTTCTTTTTGCAGCAGATTTTATAGTTAATAAGACAAATGCTGGAATATACAGCATTATAGCTAGTTAGATAGATATAAAGTTATTAAAAGAAAGTTTTTGAAACAGTTGAAATTATAACCAAAATTCTCTCAGAACGAGGCACCTGAGCTTCATCTTAGAATTACCCATTTATCAGAAGGGAAGATCTTGGTCTTGGGACTGATCGTCTTTCATAAAGTCCACTGGGAAGAAAAGAGAATGGAGATGAGAGTTCTAGGAAAATCCACCGTGTGAGGTGAAGACAGTGAACATCCTGTCAGTTTCTAGGAATGGTTTCTAGGAATGCGTGTGAAGCTCAGTTTACATAATTGCGGTGCTGCTAATGGAGAGACAACGGCCCTTTGTCAGGCCTTTCTACTTTCCAAAATCTTATACGCTTTGACATCTCCTTGACTTGCCTTACGTCACCTCCCCAGACACTTTAAACCTGGTGTCTACAGATACCAAGGTCGGCAGACGCGGAGCTCAGGGTGTGAGAAGAGTGTGCGTTGGATGTGCATATACTGTTTTACAGGGGAGACTCCATAGTTATTATCAGATTCTTAGAGTGTTTCATGAATCAATAGGATTTCAGAATGCCTCTCTAGGAGGCCCCTTTTCTCCCTGTAGAGTCAAAGCGTCAGGATTTTATCTTGTAGAAGTTGTTTTGCTACTTGAATGTAAATCGCGAGATCTTGGTAAGTTGCAGATTCCAATCATTAGTTCCTGGGAAATGTGATCCAGTTGGTCCATGGGTCACACTATAAGCAAGAATATAAAATTCACCATGTTTGACAGTAGAGGGCTTTGCCTTTGAATTGATTTTTTTTTTTTTTACTATTGCATAATCTACTTAACTTTATTTTTTTTTCCACTGCCTCATTTCGTACATTTTTAAATCTATATTTTCCATCATTGTTCATTTGCGTACAGTTCGTACAGTGTTTTCTTTCTTTTTCCAGGTGCGGTCCCCCTAGAATTCCCACCACCAGCTCACCCAAGCACCATCCCACAGTCCTTTGTGCTCTTCCCGCCTCGTTTTGGTCCCTCTCCGCCCCTCAGACACATGCAGAATGTCTCCGATTTACAGTTGTCAGTTTATTTTTGTTTTCTTGTGTTTTTTTTTTTTTGTATTATTTTTTCCCCTGATCCCTTATTTGACTTTCGAATTGTTGCAGGAGATCTCAGTCATTGCTGAACGAACACCCCTGGGGACACCTGCACCCAGATGTGGTCAGTAGCGGTCCTGGGCACGCTGCTTACCTGCTTGGCACCCCTATTCTCTATGAGGCGATGACAGTATTTACCTGGCTACTGGGAATGTCGTAAGTTCAATTGGATACTGGCTACAGTTTTCGGCATAGAGGACCTACTGAATAGCTTTCTCTCTACCCCTTCCCTGTGTGCCTTTTAGCTCTAGTGAGGTGAGTCCTAGCTACAATCGGCAAATCTCAGGCTAGCCTTTGATGGAAACCAACACAGTATTGCATACACCCAGAATTTCCTTGAAAAAGCTCTCTCTGCAACACATCCTCAAATAATGAGAGCAAAGTATTTTCGCTCAACATCTTTTCATTATGAAATTCTGATAAGAAAAAAAAAAAAAAGCCCAGTTGAAGGATGAGTGATGTGTAGGACTTCGTTTCATTATATATGATTTCACTTAAAGTCTCAGTTTCCGGGGCCTCCCTGGTGGTGCAAGGGGTTAAGTCTCAGCACTATGAAGCTAGCCACAGCCACAGCAGCATGAGTTTGATCCCCAGCTGACCCACATGGTGCAGCAGACCTCTCCTGTCTATCCCGCTGCTCCCCTCAGGAGTTTATTACACTCAGTCCGCCTGTTTTGCTCCCCACTCTGTCTCCGCCCCCACCACCTCTGGCCTACACCCCAGCTCTTGTATGCATAAATGAATAAATCTTTAAAAAAAATAAGGAAATAAAGTCTCAGTTTCCAAGAACCTGCCAACACTGGTAAGTGAGGACTTACTGTATTTTACTGTCTCCTGCTCTTAAGCAGAACTGGAGTTTCAGTCTTTTCTACTGATCACTTGTACCAGTGAACTGCCAAAAGAAATGACCTATTTGCTGTGATTTTTAGTTTAGCTGCTGGCTGCCCCCGGGAATGCTGCCATTAATCGAATTTTTTCCCACTGCTTTTTCTCACCTCATTTCAACTTCAACACTTATTGACACCAGTTATAACGGTCATCACTTACTACAGCGAATGTGATCATTTTCCCCAATGCTGATCCTCTCTCCCAACTTATTTTCAAGCTATTTTATTAGATTTCTCTGTCTCGCTACAACCAAAACTGTGATGTTTATCTAATTATGGCTGCTGAATGTAATGGCTTACATCATCTATATTAGTTATTGATTTCACGTATGACTTTGGCTACGCATCTTCTTCGTTTTTGTCCTCGGTTTGTCAAGAATCAAATATGTCTCAGAGGCGCTGAGTCACAATGCCTGAGTGTCAGTGAGACTGGCCGCCGACTTGGATATGTCAGATCGGGCTGTGGTTGGCCCTCCCTGTGGTTTGGGTCACTGCCCTTGCGCACGAGTGATTACAAGCTCCTATCAATAAGCTACAAAGGCAGGACAATTTGGTGACTTTTGTTTTATTAGCAAATCCTCAAGGTATGATAAACATGGAACTGACAGCAATTTGCTCTGTCAAATTCTCACCACCACTGAAGCCTGAGTATTAAGCAATAGTGGAAAAACAACGAGGTTCTAATCTACTTTTTTTCTCAATTCTTGAAGTTGCCACTTGTAAAAAGAAATCACAGTGTAGAAAATGGTGGGAAAGAGAGTGTTTTGTTTCCCTTTAAGACTATCAGGCTCAAGGTTACCAGCCAAGCATAAGTCGTGTTTAATTCTCCCATTACCACCTAGTCCTGTTTATGCCAGGGACACCTTTAATAGAATGTCACTTCAAATCACCAAAACACAAAGACAGGCGCAGCAATTTACATTAGCTGCAAAATGAGTGCCTTCTCCACAGAGACCCCCGAGCTGGCAAGCACATCATGGCTGTGTGTGTTGCCTCTGAGACCTCCCTGGAATTCAGAGTCGTGAACTTGCTGGATGCCGCCGCCCAAAAAATGTCACTTCTTTCTTCTTGGGCATAAGCCAAAGTTCTGTCTCCCCTTTCCAGAAGGAGGTGCTGGGTGCTGATCCAGGAAAACACAGGATTTGCGTTTCCTAACACTCTTGTTTGGTGTTAGACTGTCGGTCTGTAGAGGGGGGTTTGACTAGTTGCCCAGTTCCTGAGGTTAGTTCTGCAGTCCAGCTTTAGTGTCCCCAAGGGCCTGTGGTCATCTCTAGTAGTAGCGTGACCCCACGACAGTGATTCCCCAAACGCCTGCCTGCTCGGGTGGAGCTGAAGAAATCTGCTATGGTTGTTGAACACTGCGCTGGTCCCACATGTGGGGGCCATATATGGAAGCTAGAGACAAAAACGTGCAATGAGTAAAATTCATTAATTGAGCCGCAAAGAGACAATTTGAAGAGCACATCTCCAGGAGGAATCCCCATATAGAAATAGGTGGTTTTTCAGCAACCCAGTGTAACAATTAATAAAGCAAGGGTATAAATTGTTGGCTCTGCCATTAGATGTCAAGAACAAATCTGATGTTTGCTTTTAGTCAAGAACTGAGGCAATGGAACAGTCTTTGATTCTAGAAATAATTGAAATTTAGGGAAACCATTGTTAAAATGGCTCATAGAATTTGCTGAAGGGCCAGCAAACTCCCACAGCAAATTTCCCCCTTGCAAATAACTGGCCATTGAAGGCCATGAAGGCGCTCCCCCCAATTTATCACTTTATAACTTATAATTTTCAGAGCTAAATTGCTGAGACCTCAAGGAGGAGTAGGTGGGGGGAAAGGACGTGGAGACAAGCTCCTATCTCTGTAACTCTGGAGAGTACTTCATAGAGGCACTCTCTCAGAAACGGGCTTGGGGGAGTTAGAGGAATGCAAGGATCTTGAAAGGCGCCCGGTGGCACTAAGGTGTGTCTCTTAAAAGAGGTGACATCAAAAATAGAAAGGATGCGGAGAACTTTACCCATAGAGGTGGATGGAGAAGGATGTCCCACACCTTCACCCTGCCTTGGGATAATTTGCTTTTGCCACTGTACCCTTTATTTACCCTCACCACCTTCACCCCTCTGCCCCACCCTTGACCATCACTCTCACAGAAGAGTGGAAGGAGGCAAACAAACACCCATTTCAGTGCTCACAGACACCATTTAACAACCTCAACCATCAACTCAGAACGCTTATTTCGGGCCCCCTGCTAGGAATTGTTATCCCTCTCAAACGGGCTTCTCCTGGAATAAATGTTACCTGAATTCCAGGGTCATCTTGGAGTAAAAATTGTATGATCATTTGACTCTGAGTGCCGCACAGATTGTTCTCCACTAGTCCAAGGACAACATTACTGCTCATTGTCTTTCGCTATCACTTTCCCCGAGGACTAGTAATTTGAACTTTTCCATACAGCTGTGTCCCCAAATAACTCCAAAGTTCAAAATGAAGCTTTTGTGAAAAAATACCCAATTGGAAAATGGGCGGAAGAGTTAAATAAATACTTCTGTCAAGAAGACACCAGAGAGCCAACAGGAACGTGAAACAAACTTTATCTGTACTTATCATAAGGGAAATGAAAATCAAAACCACAATGAGATACCACGTAACTCCTGTGAGAAAGGCGGTGACAGAAGACCAGGAACAACATGTGCTGGAGTGGTACGGAGAACTTGTACTTCTGAGTTATACACAGTGTTGTAAACCAATGTTACCTGAATTTAAACAAACAAACAAACCATAAATCTCTGTTAGTCACGGTAGATGGGGGTGCTAGGGTCCCTCAGTCTTTCACGCTGTAAGTCCAGTCCCTGTACATCAATGCTCAGACCCAGGGCGAAGAGCGTTTCAAAACAAGAAGAATAATCATAAATTAAAGCAAAATAAGGGAATATTTCTTAGAAGAGTTAGCTTGACAACCCAGCCCAAGAATTTTTAGATCTACTTATATTACTAAGTCCATGAGAAGAGGGAAGTCTCTAGAAAAAGAAATTTAAAAAAACCCCAAACACTCACACCTTTGAGCCATTCCCTATCACTTAAACCTACCAATCTTATTTATTACAACGGCCCAAGAGTGTCTTTTAGCTTAATCCTGCTTTGTCTTAGAATTTAAAGGGCGTTTCTATGTAACTGGGGAGAACTGTTTTGAGTTCAACCCACAGGGGGCCTGGAAAGGATTTTGTTGGTTGGGGCTGATGTTACCTGGAAGTGACAAAAAGGAGAAGGGCAGCTGTCACCACCCCACCCCAGGGCCCAATACTGAATTCCATAGAAAACTCACAAGAGAATTTTGGAGATTTGAATATTGAGACCAGTTTAAATTTATTTCTCAATTTTTGAACAAGCAAAAATTCCTCAATGTGGATTCTGAAACTTGCGACTGAATAAGCTCACTTTAGTTTTCCTACATCTTCTCTCTCTGCTTAAAATCTCCCCCTCCCCACCTCATCAGCTGTGCCATCCTGGAATGACCAAGTCCTCTCTTCCCACAAAGCCAGAACCCCCTGTTCTCTGCGAGGCTCGGGTTAGACCAGAGCTTCTCCTAGAGTGATTGGCCACAGCACTCTGGGAGGCTGATCTGCCCCTCCATGAAACCTGCCGTCATCTGCCCTGGCATAACTGGTGAACTTAATCAGGTTATTTCCAGCAGGTATAATTTGTTTCCCAAAATAGGCATCGAGTTTGCAGCAAGTTTTTCTCAAGGGCAATCTTTGTCTTTTCAGCATCCCCAGGGAATGAGGTGATAGCTTTATTCCACCTGCAAATGTGTGTGCCCAGGGTGATAGATGAACCATGGAGCTCTGAACTTAGTTCACCGGGCGGTGGTAGCCCATACTGTGGGATCCAAAATGAAAAGGTGGGAGTAGGTGACACTTTAGAAGAAACACATTTGTGGGAGACAGATAACAGAAAGCTCAAAATAAGCTTTTTGAGTCAGTTATTGAGTCCCTGGGCTGTGGGGCCTCTATAAGCTGATAATTATTTCTCGCCCTGATTCCTGACACAGCTTTGCCTCTCTTTGAGATCCACCCCATGAACAGTTCTTCTTTCATTCATTTTTTTCCTTCAATTAAATAAGTTCTCAATGTTTGGTATAGGAAGAACAGATAATTCAGATTTTAGTAAAGAAAAATGAAAACCAAACCACTTAGAGATAATCACTGGCAAACGGCTAGAAATGTTTCTTTTCTTTTTGATACTCAAAACCCACTTTTCTTCTCTAAAATATTTTTCTCTGTGATCAATGAAAATAGGAACATTTTTTCATATGAAAATTTGTCTTAATGGTGCAGACACGGGGCATTTCTTGTGGTCTTAAACTTTGAGTAGGGGTGGCGCTTAGTAACCAGCTATAGTTCCAAGGACACTGAAATATCTCTAGTGCCTTCATGTTCTCTTTTCTCCTTCTCTTCAACCCATCAAATGTCCTCCCTCCCTAAATCAAAGAGGACTGGGTTAGCCTCGCCTTCAAGGTGTGACTTTTCCGTGAACATGGATGTTGTATTTTTTCCTCTAGCATTGCCTTAATGGCACAAAACATTAGAAAAGGGACCCACTTGGAGTTGTGCCGTCTGTGATTATCTAAACTGGGGAGTTGATATCATAAAATAAAGCACTTCAGCCTGATGAGATTCTGTCCTACAGATGCTTTCCCGGGCTTGCTTAAACATAAAAGTCCTACAATCTCACTAATACTCAAGTTATGTTTGGGCATAAAATGTATCAAAGAGAAAAGATGATTTTGCACAAAGCTGTCATAGGACCTGCACATGACAGTTCTGCTCTATTAAGTTTGTCTTGTTTTTAATCAAAATAATCCATACACATGATTTTTCACAGGTAAGGTAGCATGTAAAGTCTCAGGACTGAATCAAGCAATCCCAACCCCTCCCTTTCCCTAGTGGGGCAAGTAAGAGGAGAATGGCAAATATGGGTGTGGGATATAAAGAAAAAAAAAAGGAACAGACAAAACTAAACCAAAACAAACCCTAGAAATCTGACTGTAGAATTGAGGCTACCAGATGGGGAGAGGGGGCTTGGGGTACAGTGGGGAGGGGGTGTAACGGACTTTGGTAGAGGATTATGGGAGCTTTGATGATGGACCTGGTGTGGTGGCATGCATCTGAGGAGATGTAACCTGCACCCCTAAATCATATATAGTGTGGGAACCAATGTTGCCACAGTAAAAAATAATCCAATATAAAACCATCTCACACCATAAATCAAAAATATTTTGAAATGGATTACAGAGTTAGACCTAAAGCTAAAACTATAAAACATCTAGAATACAGCATAGAAGATTCTTCAATTTTTTTATTTAGGCATCGGTTTCTTAGTGCTGGCTCAGAAAGTATTTGCCATAAAGAAAAATACTGATAAACTGCATGTCATGAAAAATAAAACTTCTGCTCAAGAAAGTTTATCAAGAAAATAACTAGGCAAGTCTCAGGTCAGAGACAGTATTTTCAGTACAAATATCTCACAAAGAAATTGGGGGGTACATATATAAAGAACTTCTATCATTTGGTAGTAATAACAAAAGACAAAGAACCCAATGAGTAAGAGCTTGACAGATACCTCACAGGGGTTGGTTATAAATGGCCAGCATCACGTGGAGTGGTGTTCAACAGCACTGTACAATTCAAGACTACAATTGAGAGTCTAGTAGACACCACTGAGAATGGTCACAACATAAAATGATTGATAACCCCAAAGTTGGAGAGGATGGGGAGCAACTAGAACTCTCTTCATTGCCTTCAAGTGTGCTAAATAGTGTAACAACTTTGAAACTTTGAAAACCAGTTTGACACTATCTTATGAAGCTGAGCATATCATTAGCAAATAACTCAGCAACTGCAATCCTAGGTACAATCATTTTTATAGCAATTTAATGATAACTAGAAACAAACCAGCTGTCCACCAACAAAAGAATGGATTAATAAAATGTGGTATTGTCATACAATGAACTACTACTTGGTGATCAAAAGGAACAAATGGCAACAATATGGATGAATCTCTCATTTACCATTACAAAATTCACCAAAACCATTATGGTAAGTGAAAGAAGAGAGACCCAACAAAGCTCTTAGTCTATGGTTCCATTTATCTAAAGTTATAGAACAGGCAAAACAAATGTACAGTGTTCCCTTCCAGGGTGGTGTTAACAGGGAAGAGCCCAATTCAAGGATGAGAACATTCTGTGCCTCTGCTAAAACATCAGCACTTGTCAGAACCCTTGACTCCAACACCTAGTATTTCTGTATCTTGCTATGCATAAATTATATTCACCTTTTTAAAAAGTTTTCCAATCTTTTATTTTTTTTTATCACATTGGCATGACCTGATAAGTTTCCCCCTCTATGGAGTTAAATAGAACCAGATTTGAAATATAATTTAAAGACTGTCTTTCCTCCCCTGAGACTTTGGGGCTTTAAATAATTCATGCTTGTAGATATGAACCCAACTTTATTTTTTAAATTTCATTTATTTTTTAAAGATTGATTTATTTATGCATCCAAGGCCAGAGGTGTGGGGTGGTGAGAGGATTCACCAGAGACAGAGCGGGAAGCAGAACAGGCAGATCTACTGCAGGACACTGCTGAGGGGAGCAGCGAGTGAGGCGGGAGAGATCTGCTGCGCCATGTGGGAATCTCCCCGGCTGGGTATCGAACTCGTGCTGCAGTGGCTCTGGATAGCTTCATAGTGCTTTGCTTAACCCATTGCACCACCAGGGAGGCCCTGAGCCCAATTTTAAATTGAACTAAGCACATTCACTTGGAGGTGTCAGGCAGCTGTTGGGGGGAAGTGTCTGATTGCCAGGAGGAGCCCGAACAAGGGACAAATTGCCAAATAGAGTGTGATTTTCCAGGGCTGCCAATGAGTTAAACCTTGACAGTCAGGTGACTTACTCCCTATTTTACTGTAATACCTTCAACAATAAAATCTTTCAACATATTTAGTCAACATAGATTTACTAAGAATTCACAAGGACACAGTCCTTCCTGAAGCTGCTTTGCAAATACCAGGCGGGAACAGATCATGGTTTGTTAACAAACATCTCCATCTCATTTGTCTAAGTCATGTTGTCCGGGAAGTCCTTTGATCTAGGTCCTCATCTAAATGATACTCTTTTTGGCGTGGCAGACCTCTCCTGCCTCACCCGCTGCTCCCCTCAGTAGTGCATTTCCGTCGATCTGCCTGTTCTGCTCCCCACTCTGTCTCTGGTGAACCCTCTCGCCGCCCCATGTCTCCGGCCTGCACCCCAGCTTGTATGCATAAATAAATCTTAAAAAAAAAAAGATACTCTTTTTGCTTAAAATCTGAAGAGCTCATCTTAAAAAAATCACAGGAGAAAACATAGATGGAATATTTTTTTAAAAAATTGGCTTAATTGTCTTCTTTAGACAGCTATAGTTTCAAATTTCACGTGATTATTATTTTTTTTTAAATTGCCATCAAAAGATGATGATGATTTGCTTCCATGGAGAATATTTAAGATCTCCCTCTGTAGGCTGTTATTATTTCTAAGAAATGCGTCTTTAATTTAGCTGAAATATATGAAAGTCCTCTCAGGGTCATTGGCGCCAGGACGGGTGTAAGAAGGGGATATGAAGACAGACAACTTCTCACCCACTTTTGCTCCCACCCTCAAGGGCGTCAGGAGACATTTTATAAGTCCGTGCTAGAATAATGAAAAAGTTGCTCTGTGGTCAGTGAAGGAGAAAATCTGTCATCTGAGGGAGGCAGCAGGAGGCGGTGACAAAGAAGGAATAGTGTGGGAGACAAGCAAGGCAGGAAAGTGTGATAGAAAGACAGCATGAGGGTGCCCAGAGAAAGACAGCATGAGGGTACCCAGCCGAGAAAGACCTGCCCTGATGGGCGGTTGGCAGGTACTCCTGGAGCACAGAGCCCAGAGAAGCAGAGGGACCCAGAAAGACCTTACAGGACAAAGGAGGAGACTGTTTTACCTTCTGGGCCAATGGAGGATTGTTAGGCAGGAAGCTCATTTGTCCATATTTGCATTTCAGAGAGATTCCTTCACTGCCAGAGACCTAGACCTAAAAGTTCCCTCCTGCCCAACTGAGCTTTACACAGAGGTCTTTTTGACTAGAAGTCCCTGATCTCCCTCCCCTTACATCTATTTTAGAGAACTTGTAGTGGCAAGTTCTTCCTCTGTCCTTTGAAATACATGTCCTTAAAAGCCTTTGGCCAGTTTTACCATCTGGGAATATCTTTCTCAAGAACTGGGAGCCATCTCTTTGAAATGCAATGGCCCCCAATTCTGGTCTCTGTAAGAAGGGGGGAGCCTAATTTCAGTGGGTTAATTGATTGTTCCCAGTTGTAAAGCTACCTATGATGTAGATAGGAGAAAGTTTACTTTTCTTCTGGGTGAGGTCACTGAGCAAATATAGGCAGGTGGCATACAATTTCTCCTACCCCAGTTCTTAATAACACTTTGTGTGCCAATGCCCTTTAAATTTACCAGCCCTTGGGGCCTGCCATTTTCTGTGCCACCGCATGAATGGTAGAAGCATTCAATAAAACACACACAACTCCTGAACTACTGGGTATTCAAAAAACTGTGATATCTCTCATAAAACACTTTACACTTTCACCAAAACAATGTGTAAATCTTCTAGACTGAGTACGATCAAAGAAATAGCTCCTCATAGTTCCAAATAAATCCACCTTGGTGTGAAAAACCGGAGACTAGATGAACACATATTAATACATGAGCGGCCACCTGATACTGGTGACAAAAACACGTACTAATACGTGGGCGGGCCACAAAGTGTTAAAAACCCTCCAGTCATTCCCTTCGATGGCATTGATGGCACTCTCTGTTTAACTTTGTCCAGTGCTTTATTTTTACTTTGACACCAGTTTGGACAATGGTTTTACAGGAAGAAGAAGAGAGTGGGGTACATGGGGTGCAAGTGATTGATTTTGAATCTATTCCTTTAATGCAGAGTTATTGAGACTCCACAAAGAAATAGCAGAGGATGAGACAGGAATAAGAAGCAAAAAGAAATAGTAGAGTCTCTAGGACTTGGTGACCACGGATTTTGAAACATATGGAGAATGGTTCTCAAGTTTCTTTAGAATCAGTGAAAGCTTTTGACTGTGGGCTGCTATTTGGAGCCCCATTCGAACTCCATCCGACAGCTTCCCTACGCTGACGGCAGCCTGGAGAGAAAGATGTGGTGGTAGGGCATGCTGGCAATCCCATCTCAACATGTAGGTCCTCACATAGTCCTTCCTTTCAGCGCTGGCCAAGGGCCTCATAAATAGCTCACTGGCCACTGAGGAGGGCTAGGAGCTAAGCCCCTGGCATCTCAGCCTCTGCTGATCGACGCCATCACTTCTATTATTTAATTATACTTAATGCCGGAAACAAGAATCCATTTGAGCGGTACTGGCAAATAATGGCATCAAACAGGTTCAAATTTTCTGCATATTTTCAAGCAGAACAAAAGCTCCTGTCTCCAGGGCTGTCTCTACATTTCATCAACAGACGGTGTCACAGTTGAGTGCTGCGCTCTGGCACTAGCACATAAAGTCTAAAGCAGCTATCCAAGGGTGCATTAAATATAAAACGCCTGAGTCATTCTGTCTTACAAGGAAACATATGGGGATCTTTGCTTCCTAATAAAGAAAACAATGGGGGTGGAGGCAGTCACCACGGGACTAATCTGAACCACAAAGCTTCCAGACTCAGCAAACAGCTTGAAATGTGCAACAGTTTTAGACTGTTAACTTTCAAGTATAATGGACTTTTGGAGGGGGAGTATTCATTTCCCAAAAATTTCCAATACACTCTATTCCTCATTGACTGGAAAAGCCCAGATGAGCTCTTCAGCTTTCCTATGAAAGACATTCAGGGCACATTCTTTCATGAATGCTAATCCTGATTTACTCTCAAAGATATCCTCCCAGAAAATTCCTGAATTAACATGCTTGATCTTACTGCATTTGAAAATTTTAAGAGCCAGATTGATGTGGGCAAGGCCATTTGGCTCTGTCACTGAACTGAACTGGATTTAGAGTGGGGACAGAAGTGCAGGAACAGAGAGCAAGTGCTTTGAAATGGAGATGATTCCAGAGGTTTATGATGTGCCTTGGGGACAACAGGACCAGTGGTGTCATACTTCACGGAAGTGGAGTCCAGCAGCTGCACCAGGATAGTACTACTCAGAAAAGCACGGAGAAGAGAAAGAACACTATGATTCCCAGGTGGAAACTTCTGGAAGCTTATCTTCTATTATAATCCCCTTCCTTTCTTCTTTCCTTCCTTCCTTCC
>PVIJ01009432.1:0-45977 GCA_004024925.1 Scalopus aquaticus
TCAACGCCCGGCCCGGGAGATTCCCACATGGTGCGGCAGACCTCTCCTGCCTCGCCCGCTGCTCCCCTCAGCAGTGTATTTCTGATCTGCCTGTTCTGCTCCCCACTCTGTCTCTGGTGAACCCTCTCGCCGCCCCACACCTCTGGCCTGTACCCCAGCTTGTATGCATAAATAAAAATAAATCTTTAAAAAAAAAAAAGTGAATGATGACAAGATTTGGTGAACTGTGGGGTTGGTGAACACCGGGAGGTGCCAGGAGGGTGGAGCACCCAGAGAGGGCGCGGAGGGGCTGATCCTCCCCACACGCCTTGCGCTGTGCATCTCTCCCATTTGACTGTTCCCGAGTTGTATCCTTTATAATAAACTACTGAGAGCAAAGTAAACTCTAATCCTTGGACCATGGGAGACTATTGAGCAAGTTATCAATCCTTGCTAGATAGATTAAAGGCAGACACTCCTCCCCCGCAACTATAGAGCCAGTCAGCCAGAAGTATGTTAACAATCTGAGGCTTGTAACTGGGCCTCTGACATGAGGCCAGTCCTGTGGGACCAAGCCTTTAACCTGCAGGGGCTGCACCCGGGCAGGGAAGTTAGTGTTAGTGTTAGAACTCTGACCCCGCTGGTGTCAGAGAATGAGTGGCGTGAGGAAACTCCCACACAGCCTATGTCAGCTGTCAAATGTATAGAAACAGATCAGCAGTGAACCAGAGTTGGAGCTCCGATATGGCTGATTCGGATACGGTACTTCACCAGCTCACTGTGTGTAATCTGCCTGGAAGTGGCTTCATTACTTTCAAAGACATGTTGGCTTCCCGGCCTTTCTCCGATTACTGTCACCACACTGTTCATCTTGCCATTGCATAGCCACGTCTACATATGACTTCTTGCCTCTTGTTCCTACGCCATCAGCAGGCAGCCTTCAGATCCTCTGGCGGCCAAAGGGCTTCCTGAGCCATGACACACTCACCAGAAGGGACACTAGAAAAGCACAGCTGTTTTTCAGTTCTCAGCCCAATTTTATTAAGAGACAACCTGACACCCACAGCAGCCATCAAAACTAGTCTGTCTCCATTGGGCTGATTAACAATTGGGAGGAGAAATTCCCCTCATTTCCTGAAAATGCCAGTTTCTCTTCCCTTACCCTGGTTGATCTGCACTATAATGTCTACAAGGTTTTTTTTAAGTGAACGAAATTAAAAATTAAAAAAAAGAACAGATTTTTCATCCACACAGCCTAGCTTGAATATTTCAGCAACTGTATTGACACTGTTATTTCTGGAAGAAATCCTTCAAATTCTAAACACATTTTTTTTTCTTGGCACTTGAAACCAGGTTCCAGATGGGGGAAGTGGTTGAATACTAATTACTTGTAAATAAGGACATTCGAAGACCATCCTTCACTGTCCTACATGCTACTCACCCCAACTTACTTTTCAGAAAGCAAGTTAATAAACTGGCAAAATCTATAATTAGGATGAAATTAACAAGATTTCTTTCCTTTATTCGTTTATTAAACAAATATTTATTTGGATGCTTACTATCTCTAGACAGTGGGCTAAAAGGGAGAGAGTGGTGAGCACACACTGGCACAGTTCCACCCCCAGGTGCTCAGTCCAGTAAGGGAACAGGAGTGAGGCGAACAATTACACCAATAAATAGAAAGATACAAGTCTGAGAGTCCTGTGGGAGAGAGGCACACAGTCCCACCAAGTGCTCTTCCCAGGGATTTTAGCTGATCCTGAAGTTGGGCAAACTCTCCTGGGACAAGACACTAGATGCTTGGAGAGCTAACTGGGCGAGGAGGGAAGAGGGCACTTGGTAGCTGGGGTAGCAGCAAGTACAAAGCCATATAAGGGGGGGTCTCCCTGGTGGCCCAGCGGTTAAGCGCTTGCGCTGTGGAGCTGTCACAGCGACGCCAGTTCAATGCCAAGCTGGGGAGATTCCCACATGGTGCGGCAGACCTCTCCTGCCTCGCCCGTTGCTCCCCTCAGCAGTGTATTTCTGATCTGCCTGTTCTGCTCCCCACTCTGTCTCTGGTGAACCCTCTCACCTCCCCACGCCTCTGGCCTGTACCTCAACTTGTATGCATAAATAAATAAATCTTAAAAAAAACAAAAACAACAAAGGCCATATAAGAGGAGGGAGCATGGCAAGAGAGGGAGCTCTAGAAAGTCCACGCCCTATAGGAGTCGGGCATAGGTAGGGATCCTTAAAGTCCACTTCTGTGTTGGTTACTATTATGCTTACTAGCCTTACTGACTTTTCTTCTCTCTATACTTGAAACCTAGTTCTCCTCCCATTTCTCCACATTAAGTCACTCCCAACCTCTCAGCAACAATGTCTTGTCTCTGGCAAAGGATATGTCATTATATTTTCAGTGTGACCTCATCACTACAGATAAAACAGACCCCAGAGTCTTCCAAAGGAAAAGTTTATAAGACATCCTAAATTTATAAATCATCCTAAGCCATTGAGTCTATAAGTCTCAAATTTGTTTAGGTCAAGTTATTTATGTGTTCTATGTCTCAGTATATTCATCTATAAAATAGGAATAATTAAACTTCCACTTCCAATCATGGAGAAATGGTCATTTCAATCAAAGATACTGCTAACAACAATTAGTACAGTTTAAAAACTGAGATATTGCTACACACCATCAGAAAAGTTGAAACTAACAGACTGACAACGTTGAGTGCTCATAGGGATACAGCACCACAAAAACTCCCAGGCACTGGTGGGAAGTACCTGCCACTGAGCAATTTCATCATATTTACATAGCCAACTGGAGGGCATGTTCTTTTTTAACTGAAGTACATATCAAGAATATATTTATAATATTTATATGTATTATATAATTATATAATTATTTATTATAATAAATAAATATTATATATTATATGTAATAAATTATATTTATAATATTTATATTGTAATATAATATTTATAATGACCAAAAATTGGAAAAACACAAATGTTCAAAAACGGTAGAATGGGATATAAATTGTGGTGTTTTCACATAATAAAAGACAATATAGTATAGAGAATTGACTACACCTAATAAGTTGAATCTTAAGAATTTAATATTAAAAAATCAGTCAAGAAAGTATGCAATATATGACTTAAGTACAGGGTTTTGTTTTTTTTTAAGATTTATTTATTTATGCCTACAATGCTGAAGTATAGGCCAGAGGTGTGGGGTGGTGAGAGGATTCACCACAGACAGAGTGGGGAGCAAAACAGGCAGACTGACTGAAGTATACTGCTGAGGGGAACAGCGGGCGGGTGAGACAGGAGAGGTCTGCTGCGCCATGTGAATCTCCCTGGCCAAGTATCAAACTCTTGCCACAGTGGCTCTGGATAGCTTTATAGTGCTGCGCTTAACCCATTGCACCACCAGGGAGGCCCCAGGGTTTTTTTTTTAAGGTGAATTCAAACTATAATGTTTAGGGATGCATGCTTTGATAGCACAACTATGAAAAAAAAAAGCAGAGTCGTTATCATACTCTGACTTCTTCAACTGTGCTCTCTGAAAGTAAAGCATGCCTAGGAAATCTTTCACAAGCTGAAATGGCTTAAAGCAAAGAAGAAATTACCACTAATTCACAGGAAAAAATCTTTTAGCATTTCCAGACCCAAAAAATAACCTAGCAAATCATCCCAAAGAACATATAAAACCTAAATTCACACTCACATGTAGCAAAATAGGGAATGCGATGATCAATACACACTTGATAAGGCAGTTCCAAAGGAAAAAGCTGGGGCCACTCTCATTGCTCCATGCACCTTGGCCTCTAGAACAGTTGCTGTAAAGCCTACAATGAATGCTACTTTCCTCTTTGTTTTTTGGCAAAAGCAAAAATTCTGTTTGAATTGCATTCAGTTAGTGATAACAAGTTCTAATGTAGGCCTTCTATAAAAATGAAGGGGACATGAATCCAGCAAGATGGTCACAGAAGACACTGGACTTGCCTTCTCTACATTCTCACAACTAGATTGCAGCAGAACAAAGCAAAAATCCCCCGAAGGGAAAATGGATGACACCCACAAATACACTAAGAGCAATGGTCTGCCGCAAAGGGGTAGAAAATACTTGAAGTGAACTGTGCTTATAGTGCTCTTGGAACAGCACAACCCGCAAGAGGGAGGGTGAACTTCTGCTTGGAACCCCCTATGGTTGCTAACTCAGGGGTACATGCCCACACCAGAAATTCATGAGACCTGGCATTGCACTGGATAGGGGACATCTGGGACAGAGGGTGCACTGCTGGAGAGCTACAGGACCAGGGATACAGAGCACGAAATACCGGCTAGAGCCCAAGGCTCTCAATTTAGAACAACTGCAGCCTGAATCAGCAAGGAGAAACAAGTTGATCAGCTGTGACTCCTGAAAGAAGAGGCTGCTTCTCAAAGCCAAGACTGGGATATTCAAAACACTTGTCACCCCACACCTTAGAGCTAAAATTAAGAACAAGTGACAACTGCAGAAAGCAGAATTTAAGCAAGAGTTAAGATCCTATTAATTATAGGCACAAACACCCCAGAATAAAGCTCTGTGCTGAAAAGAAAACAAAACAATTTCTATACTGTGATCCCATGTCAACTACACTACAACCTGCATCTAGTGCTGCATCGAGTGCTCAAAAAATAGCCAGGGGAGTAAGTCAACATGAGACTATAAGAGACACTGAGACCAATGATTGGCCTAGAAGAAACATCGCTGTGGATCCCCCACCACACAACTCTGCCACAGCACAGCAGAAAGCTTCTTATATCCCTGATGCCCACTGGAGATGATCCTTTGGTGCCCTACAGCCCTGGTCTCCTCTTTCAGACCTAATAACCTCACTGCTGCAAGTTGTCCAATTACTTCAAAAGCTACAAAGACAATAGTCTGAGAGTCTATCCCTATTATAACCCATAAAAACTAAAAACAAGGATACAGAACATATCACAAATGCTAGAACAAAAAAACAAAATCAAAAACAAAAAGCTCTGGCAGAAGTCTCAACCCAGCAGAGCTGCAGGACATGACTGGAGAGGAATTCAAGGTAACAGTTACAATAGCATTTACGCCACTCGGAATATAAATGGAGGATCTAAAACAGCACAATAAAGATAAGGAAAATATGAGGCATTACAGTCAGAAATAATAGAACTAGGCCTCCCTTGTGGTGCAAGGGGTTCGATCCCCAGCCAGGTTGCTGACTCACAAGGCGCAGCAGACCTCTCCTGCCTCACCTGCTGCTCCCTTCAGCAGTGTATTTCTTTCTATCTGCCTGTTCTGCTCTACACTCTGTCTCTGGTGAACCCTCTCACTGGCCCACACCTCTGGCCTGTACTCCAGCTTGTACGCAAAAATATATAAATCTTAAAAAAAAAAAAACAGACCACACATTTGAAACAAGTCAATTGCCAATAGAACTATAAAGATCAAACTTAGTGCTCCCTCTGACCATAATGCCACGAAGTTAGAAATCAACCATAGAAAAGAGGGAAATCTATGAATATCTGGGGCAATATGCTGCTTTATAACTATTGGATAAAAGAGAAAATCAAAGCAGAAATTAAAAAAATACCTTGAGACAAATAAAAATGGTGATAAAAGCTATAAGGGGGAAGGTATTTCCAATATAGGCCTACATTAAGAAGCAAGAAAAATCCCAATAAAAAACATGCACTACACCTAAAGAAACTGGAAGAAAAAAAACAGTAGAAGGAAGGAAATGGGAGGGGGAAGCAGAAATAAATGAAATAAATATCAGAAAGACTGTACAAAAAAAAAATCAGTGAAACTAAGAGTTGTTTCTTACAGAAGACAAACAAAATAGACAAACTCTAGCTAGGCTAACAAACAAAAGAAGAGAAAACACCAAGAAGAAAACCACAAACGAAAGAGGAGAAATCACCGCTGAACAGAAATATAAAGGATATAAGAGATTACGTAGAACAACTATATGTCGATAAATGTGATAATCTTGAAGAAATGGACAGATTTCTAGATAAATATATTCTAGTAACACTAACCCCAGAAGAACAGATGAGGTGAACAAATGGATCACAAGCATGGAAACTGAAATAGTAATTAAAAATCTCAGGACCACAAGGCTTTGCAAATGAATTTTATGAACCCATTAGAAGAACTAATGTCCATCTTGCTCATAATGTTTTTGAAAGTATAAGAAGATGGGACACTCCTTAGTACACTTTATTATGGCAACATTATCCTAACAATGAAACCAGATAAGACAACACAAGAAAAAAATTATAAACTAATACCACTGATGAACACTGACACAAAAATCTTCAACAAAATACTAACAAATTGGGTTCAAAAGTATATAACAAGGATTATACAAGTGATATAATAATACCAGGGATGAAACCATTAAGGGATTAATACCTAAAATATATTTTTTAAAAATCACACAATTCAACAGTTAAAAAGTAAACAACACAATTAATAAGTGGGCGTCGGATAGGAACAGACAATTCACCAAAGAGATACCTAGACATATGAAAAAAATGTTCATCACCTCTTCCAATAAGCGAGCTGCAGGTTAAAACCACAATGAGATACTATCTCAAACCCATGAGAATGGCACATATTAAAAATATCTCCAACAAGTATTGGAGAGGATGCAGAGAAAGAGGAACCCTGCTACACTGTTGGTGGGAATGTAAACGTGTGCAACCATTATGGAAAGCTGATCTGACCTTACCTGAAAAAACTGAAAATGGAAATAAAGACCCAGAAGCCATCAACATAAGGAACAATGCTCCACAATGTTCATAGCAGCATTATAAAACAGCTGGACATAAAAGTAGCTTAAATGTCCACTGATGGACAAATGGATCAAAAAGACATGATGGTATATCCACATTATTCAGTCATAAGAAGGAATAAAATGTAACTATTTTCAACAAAGTAGAGGAATTTGAGATAATGGTGTGTAGAAAAGCTAGTCAGAATGATAAAAAACAACACTAGACCTTTCTTTATGTAGCAGACAATTCCATAAATTAAAATACTCACAAAAGCTAATGTGCATCAATAAACACCATGTGGCCTCTGAGGTTGGGAAGGGAGGGGGCTGAGCACAGGGGACACAAGGGATAATAGTGAGGAAAAAAAATTAAGAAAATGGTAAAGCGGCATGCCGTGAGCTTTCAAAACACAGGGGAGAGCTGTATATCAAGATGGTGGTCACTTCTAGGAGGGAATGAGGAAGCGACAATTAAAAGGGGGGATGAAAAAGACTTCAGGGTACTGGTAATGTTCTATTTTATTTTACCTCATTCTGTATCTCCGCTTTTTTTGAGAAATTATAGGGCTGTAGTTTTATGCATAATGTTTGTTGCGTTTCACAACAACAAAATTAAATGTAGATAAAAATACACATTTCTTAGTATTACTGTTAAGTATAGGGTGAAATAGAGTGTATTGAGGGCTTTGCAAAGGGCCTAACTTTCACTACATGGCTGTTACTATCATCTGGTGTAGTACTACTGAGAGAGAAAAGTAACTGTGAACTTTGGGCTAAAACAAAACCCAGTATAAGCAGTCAGGGAGTCTAAAACAGTTTCAATTTATACTAAAGACTGTTGGTAGAGTTAGGGGTGAGTTTTGTCTGTTTGCCTGGAGACTAAGAATAGTGCTTCCCAGCATCTGTCAACAATTACTAGAAATATAGGAAGGTAGATTGGTGGATGGGATTTGGGGGATGGATGGATGGATGGTTGGGTGGATGGACAGACAGATGACTGGGTGAATAAATTGAAGCAGGAGGTGGTCCTACACAAATTTTGCAGCTTCCAGGGTGTAGAGACTTCATGCAGTTCTTTGTCCAGAGTTGAACACAATTCCATATGCAGTAAGATTTCACTTTGGGCTTTGTGTAACTGGGAAGTTTATGATCAGTTTTGTAGACCTTTCTGTGGTCTTTCCTGCCTGTTTACTGGCCAGGGGAAAGTGATTATATCGACCTAGATCTATAATATCTACCATTCAGTGGGAAGAGTTTCTTTTACCTACAAATTAAGCTTTCTACCAGGGTTACCAATCCAAGCTGAAAACAGTATGAGAGCAGTTTTTCCACCACGACAGTCAGTCTCCCACAGGGAGCAGAAGTCAAACTAATTCACATCCAATGGACAGAGATTGAACCACGAAGAGAAGGCACTCGGCTAAAAACATGTTTTCCTAAGACAGCCTAAAATGACAATGAGGCATCCGGAATGGTGACCACTGAAGCCACAATTTCCAGTCCAGTATTGTATGTAATTATAGACTTCAAAGCTTTGTTCATGGCAGGGAAACATACTATATTCACCAAGCAGTCACTCTGCTCCTTTCACTCAGTGTGGCCTGTCTGGTTCTTAAAACTGCAGATGGAGAAACCCATCCACTACAGAGGCATATGAGGTGGTCACATGGCAGAAGTCTTGTACATTGCTTTATTTTTCATGCCTAATGTAACCAATAATATGCTTGCTCATAAAATTGGAATATCTCCACCTAACCCTCCTCCTTCTCCAATTCCTCCTGTGGTAATACAGTTTAATAGTTAGGTCTGTTTCCTTCCAGACATTTTTTTTTTCTTACAGTTACACACTTACTTACATTTCTTTTTATTTAAAAAATTGACATCAAAAAAATAATAATAAAATAAAATAAAAAATTGACATCAAACCTATAGGCATATTATACTGAACAGTGTATTTGGTTTTTTTCCCCATTCATGGAAGGACATCCCTTGGAACTTCTCAAGTAACAGGAGTGTCTTTTTATTCATGGGGAGCCCCTTTTGATCACACCTGAGTTTATGATGAGGGGACCCTCATAAAAGGTAAGGTCCCTAGATTGCCTTAGGATGGCAATGGTCACAAAGAGCCCAAATGATTAAAGGTTTGGAATTTACAGCTACATCTACCAACCTCAAGGAAAGTGGGGTGAGGGATAGTAGAAGAGGGGTGGGGAGGGCAGCTGGAGATTAAACTCTATGCGAATTCTTGAACGATAAGATTTGATGAATTTCTATGTTAGTGAACACGTGGATGTGCCCTGAGGGTGGCATGAGGACACGGTGGCCTGGTGCCCATCCTCCCACTCCTTGCCCTGTGCAGCTCCTCTATTTTACTGCACCTGAGCTGAAATACAACAAAACAGTAAATACGAATAAAGTGTCTTCCTGAGCTCTGTGAACCATGCTAACAAATTATCAGGCTCAAGAACGGGGCCATGAGAGCCCCAGATTCGTAACCAGTCTGCCAGAGTATAGTAACAAGCTGAAATGTGGACAGTTTCGTGGAACTGAGCACTTTAATTTTGTGAGAACTGACACTAACCGTAGGAAGTTCTCCCCTTCCTTGGAAACCCAGCTGGTGTTGGGAAACTGGTTGGTGTTGAGGAAAACCCTGTAACTTGCTTTTTTGCTCAGTTTATCATAAAGAACTTCCAATGGAAATACTTAGCCCTTTACTCCCTTCTTGTAGATAGTTGCGTAGTAAAACAGACTCAAAACCAGATCCCTCCAATCCCTTCAGTATCCCAGTGTGTCTATCCCCTGGCTTTTGTGTGCTTTTCTTGAGCTACCTGCACCGAAAACTTACTTCCGAGACCTGCCTTTGGTTTCTGGAGCCATTTTGCCTGAACATATGGAGAACTAAAAGGGCCTGCAGAGTTATGAAAACCCAGTTCCTTGCCTCCAGTGGCCACATACTATTCATTCTCCAGAGCTCCCAAGGGGCCAGGCAGGCGCTGGGACTTTTCCTCCCCCACTCCTGTCTCCCCAGTCCTGGACAGGGTTGTCCTAGGGAGATTGCATAATAAATCACATGCAGATGAGCCTCATCCCTGGGTGTGTCTGCGGAGGAAGACCATGACACACTATAGTCCATGGTAAAGGATGTGCTGTGACCGACATAACCAGTCCCTATTAATGGACCCTTATGTTACTTCTGACTTTTCCTATTCCAGACCATGCTGGACACATATTTGCACACTAGTCCTACAGCAGAGTCCTTAATTGTCCCCTACCTGGATCACTCTTAAGAGTTGCTTTCGTGGTCAATCAGTTGTTTGACCTCCCACTATCGTAGTTCAAAAATAATAATGTAAACACAACTGCCAGGAACCCACTACCTTTATTAGCGACCATGAAGATAAATGACTCAACATGCTTGTTTATTTTTCCTGGAGTTAACTTAGGAACAAAAAGCTCAGCCCACACAACTTCCCAAACCACCCTGCTCTTGGATTCCAAAGTAATCAATGGTTATTATCACACACCCTCCCCAGAGGCTGGGTCCCGTAGACATACACTAAATCAATGATAATGCAAGAGTCCTTTGAGAAATTACAGGGTCTACATCTCTGTCTAGCCTCTTCACCTCTCCCTGGACGGTCCCAAATGAAGGAAACAAAATGGGGGTAACAAAGCCTTCCTTTACCAATGATGCTATAAAATTTTTGCAGGAATGTACTATAAGGAGGCTGAACGATTCCTTTTGAAATGAGCAGCTAGGCCATATGGGAATCTATTTGGAATCTCTTTATATAGGAAACTTCTAAAAATAAACTAAGTTATCTTCCTCTCTGGGGAATGGCCAGAGTAGATGACCTCCACACACAGCTGGCTTTACACAGAACCTAATGCAGCAACAGTTTGACTCTTTTTTTCCTCCTTGTGAGTGATTTTACCAATGTTTAAAAGGCATCTCTGACTATAGATTTCCATCCACTGAATAGCTGCAAATGCAATTTCAGGATGACAAAAGCTCCATGACTTTAAACATGTCTGGTCGTGGCCCCACCTCACTCTGAAAGCTTTCCACGGCAATGCGTGAAGTCAGTCCACTTACTACACACAGTCATCATCATGGGAACAAAAGGTGCGATGGTTGCAATCTCCAAGTGGCTTGACAGCGTGGCTGGGAGATGGAATAGGGGAGACACAGCAGATACTATCGTGTTACCTGACCGTGGGGCCAGCTGGGAGCAGTCGCTTCACATGCGAGCAAGAGCAGACTCCATCTTTTTTCATCATGGATGACAAACTTAAAACAGATTGGCCTACCTGAACCTCACAGGTGGCCCACCTTCCTATTACAGAAAAATATCTTCAATTAGTCCCACTACTGGTGTGAGGAATACTGATCAAATCACCCATTAAGAGGAGAATTCAGTCTCCTCCAGGAAAGCATCTCAGTCCTGGGGCTGAGTTCAGAGGGCACGCCACCTAAAATCTTAGAGGCTGAGGAGAATCAGCAATGAGGTGATGGTGTGCTGGGAGAAGAATGACAATTTTTCAGTTTAAGTAGCTTAGCCCAACCAACTCATTAGTTGTCATAGACAAGTCAGATCACAGGCAGTTTTCCTGATTCATTACCTGGGGCTCTTTCTACTAAAATACATCAGCAGTGGTATGAGGAATACAGAAAAGAAAAAACGGCAAATGTCAAGGCCACTCATGCTTTCTTCTTACTACTTCTATCACAGAGAGGCCAGCTGTCACCATAGCTACAGTGACGCTAAGGCCCTGAAGGGAAAGCAGCAATATTCCTTTTCCACCAGCCTAAGCATTACACCTACACAAGCCCACCTCTGGGCCTAAAACTTGGAACTTTACCAGGCCAGACCGATGTTGTTCAGAACACATAGCCTCAAGAAATCCACATCCGATGTGGCTCACAAGGCCTGCCCAGCGAGCATGTGGTTTGCCTCACCTGGCAGAGTTCTACATACTGAACAAATCCTAAAAAGTCTCTTTATTCTCTCAAGGTTACATAGTTGGATAAGGGAAATACCTGTTGAAATCATCTTAACCCTCCAAACTATGTATCTTGTACTTTTATATTTAAAGTGATTGATTAAACAAACAAGGTTAAGTAAATGTTATTTTATGTTCATAAGGGTTAGAAGGAAATAGAAAAAGATGTAAGCTCCTAGGTAATGTTATAAATGGGGCCAGTAGCACTAACGACAAAAATGCCAGTTCTGTTTCTGCAAAGGCAATGAAAAGCAATCATTTCCAACTGGTCTGACACAAACAGCACAGAAGAGGCTAAAACATGTATTTTGCACATGTGCCACTGATCTAAAGAGGTGCCAGATTACACAGAACAAGAAAGACTGTTCCTCTTCCTCTTCCTCTGTGAGGCCTCATCTTTGGTTCAGGTAAATGTGGCTTCTTTCAGTCAAGTGACCTGGAAGATACTTTCAAGTGACCAGGAGAACGAGGAAGCAGAAAAAGCACCATCCGGGCTCAGGATGCTGGGTGTATGGGTCAGTCTTGCACCTGGGTACCTGGTCACCTCCCCAGGTGTCACATTCTGCCCTCGGTTACCCAGGTCCCTTCCAGCAATTTCAATCTTTAACTCTTAACTAGGAAGATGCACACTATGGATTGTTTGGCTTGAGTCCACAATCATAGCAGGGGAGTAGGGGGGACAAACCATTTGAAAAGTTAGAAGCCATTATTCCTCATCCTCAGTAAAACCTGTCACGTTTTAACAAAGGCTACATAAACACTGTGCTCTTTCTCTTGACTTAATGAAGTGATACTGCTCTCCTTCTCCTCCCCACCTCTGATGCCAGGCTATGGCAATTCTATTGTGAAATCAAGGACTCATCTACTGACATGCATATATGCCAAAATTATACCATCAGGTTTTGGAAATGAAAGAACTTTAATGTACAGCTGGGTCAGCAGGACACAGGAGACCCAAGACTGAATGCCATGGGAAGGGACTCATCACATTTTGGGAAGTGGTGCTCAGAAGAACAAAAATGTTTCATTTCATCGGTTTGGGGGTGACCTGGGGCACAGGAATACAGGTCTCACAGGAAGTTATTGTGTAAAGCGGATTTGTGGGGACAAAGGAATGCAGAGCTGGCCAAGGTGCACTGGATAGCTATATATCGACCCACATGGGGAGAGCCCCTTTACAAATGACCAGAACTTCCTGTTGGATGGACCCTCACTTCTGAGTGAAGTCTGGGTGGTTCCTTTTTTTGTCTTTGGTTGCTTGTCAGCAGTCTTTTGGTTCTAGCTGTGTGACTCATATTTGAGTCTCACACCCTGTTGCTCGTGTGAAAATAAGCTTAAAAAATTGTTAACCACTCCCAGCTGTTCTAGATTAGCCATGGTTTCAGTAACACCTTTTCTATCTTTTCTACACCAGCAACCAAGGTAGAAAAATGTTGGAATCAAGGATGGGGAGCAATAACTAAGCTAACAACTCACATGACAGAACAAACAAGGGCTGTTTTGTGATGACATGTTGTCACCATCTTCTTTTTTTTTTTTTTTTTTATACATACAAGCTGGGGTACAGGCCAGAGGTGTGGGGCGGCGAGACGGTTCACCAGAGACAGAGCGGGCAGCAGGACAGGCAGATCAGAAATACACTGCTGAGGGGAGCAGCGGGCAAGGCAGGAGAGGTCTGCCGTGCCATGTGGGATTCTCCCTGGCTGGGTGTCGAACTCGCGTCGCTGCTGCCGACAGCTCCACAGCGCAGCGCTTAACCGCTGCGCCACCAGGGAGGCCCCATGTTGTCACCATCTTATGGAGAAAATCCACTGCATTTGGGGACCTCGTCCTGCCACTAATGGCCATTGACCTCAACACAACTTTCTGTTTTCACCAAGTAGAGAGTCCACCTCAAAGCAATTGCCCAATTACATGCGTTTTATTATACCAATTTAGATTTTTAGAGGACAGGGTAATTTATTTTCATCTCTCAAGCTTAAGAGAACGCACATAAGAAGAAAACTAAAAGTCAAACTTTTTTGAAAGGAGCAGGTAAGATTTTTGTTATCTTTACATATGTAATGGATATAAATATTCTTATCATAAAAGATCCAAATCTAGACATGATACTGTCAAATGGGGCTTCAAAACTGGGCAAGGGTCCTGCCCAAATTTCTTACCAGTCACAGACACTTATTGAAAAATATATATAAAGTTCAGCTTTATCATCCCACCCACTCTAACTCCAAAACTAACTCTATTAAAGGTTTGATATGTATCCTTCTAATTTATTTTCTATGTGCTGGCATATAAAGTTTATAAATGACATATATACATATAAATGAGGACATACATGACACCATGCTATACAATAAATGTGTTTGATTAATTTTCAAATCTGTACCTATATGTTTATCTCATTATTTATTTATAATTGTTGCATAGATTTCCATAATATTAACATATTCTATTTTTTAATCAATTCTATATTAGTGGCCATTTGTTTCATATATTTTAAGCATATGTGTTTTACTTTATATATGTATCATTCCTTCATGTAAGACATTTCAATCATTTCCAAATTTATTTTTTTAAAAAAGCAACAAAAAAATTATCCTTACTATAAGTTACTAATTGTAAGTAACTTTATTACAAATCTTTGTCTACTTTATTTCTCAATACAGATCACTAGATTACTAGAAGCTGAATCATTGAATCAGAAAAAGACAAGGTTTTTAATTGGTAATTACCCAATTACCAGTCAGAAATTATACACCATTGTTAATCACAACAACATTCAAATACAAGTCACAAAGGAAATTTACAGGGAATGTTCTGGGTGTCTGTTACCAACAATACCATGAGTTTCTGAACCATCCTATTAATTCTCAGATAAAACCAAGTCCCAAGATCCCAAAGTATATCCTACAATTACATCAAAGCAACAACTTAAACCCAAAAGTATTATTTCTGTATTAACCATTCATCAGGGGCAGTAGCTTCTAATGACCTAACTATACAGAAGATGTGGACTGAAGATTTAGACACAGACTTGAATCTGTCCCTACAACTTGAAGCTTTTTCTCTTATAATTTCTCTCTCATTCATCAACTTCTGTTCCGCTGTTAACAATATCCTCACTTTTGCCCATGTCTCGTGTAGGGTAAACGAGAATTGTCAGGTTTTTCCACCCTCCCCTCAATGATGAACCTCTGCAGGCCTACGCACATGCCTGATGGCTGGCACGTGGAATAAGGTGCCTGTGTGAGTGGGCGCACCTGGGCCAGAGACTGGGCTTATAAGTAGAGGCAGCAGTAGAGCAGTGAATACAAGCGGCAGAGAACAGAGTATGGAGTAGAGGACCGTTTGGGGTGCAGCAAAGAGCTCAGAAAGCATGAAGATTTGCTGGGGGCTAGGAGGCTGGCAGGCCCCATTGCCTGCCCTGTACGTGGTTCCCTCCCTACAACCATTAAAAGTATAAAAAGCCACTGAGGGCTCCAGAACTCCTCCCTTCCTCCTTTTGACCCATCTGTGCAGCTCCAAGTGAACCTGTGCTTCCTGGTATCTTCTGGCCTCTACACTCGTTTCCCCTAAATTTAACTCATCCTTCCTTTACCAAGAGATTAATCTTCCCAGCACCCATTTATATCCCTCCCCTGCAGGGCTTCTCTGTGCTTTAGGAAGAAGTTCCACTGTCAAATTGGAATGAGATGCTTGCCGCAGGCTATCACTACCCCCAACCACTACCACCACATCTGGAAAAAAAAAAAAAGATAACTAACAAAAACATTTTTAAAAAACTATTGAACTTTAGATTCAAGTAAGTCTAGAACTGAATTGTAGAGAGAGCAAGACACTCTTTGGTGAACAGAGACAGCACTTTGGTCTAGAGGCAATGATTGAGTTGGGAATGAATGGATGTGTGGCCAGATAGAGATGGATAGGTTGTCACAGACAGAGGGAAGGTAATGTAAAATTCCTGTGAGGACCAGCTGTTATAGAATAGATAAATCTAGTGACTTCCCTCTACTCCAACCTCTGAACATCAGTTTAGATTTATATGATCTTCAGTTCAAAAATATGGTTTACGTTATTCTAATTCAGTGGTTCTCAACCTTGGCTGCATATTACAATCACTTATGGAACTTTTTAAAATACCCAAAGGGTTGGGACCAATTTAACTGAATTTTTTAAAGACATCAGATCTAGAACAAATATAGACATCATATCTAGAACAAATGTGTGATCTAGAACAAATTACTAAATCCTTCAAATTATTCAACCACTCAGCTGAAGAGTTCTCACGTATATCATTTAAAGATTAACTGAGACATATTAAAAAGAAGCATTTATATGAGCAAAAATCACCTTGAATTGGCAGTTCTAATCTAGCAGACTAAGAGGAACTCTGAGGAGCTAGACAAAATGGAAGACTTTTATAGACATGGTAGGGGAAGTAGGAAGGTGTACCAGGCTAAAAAGAGGTTGGTTATTGCAAGACTCCTGTGTGCTCTATTGTGTTTTTCTTTATAGAGATAACATCGGTTTATAACACTGTAAATAATTTGGAGAAATAAATTCACACTCCTCAGATGTGTTACCAGACCACACTCACCATCACAACAGCAAGGTTCTGTAACTGGGAGCTGAAGCCACAGACTGTTACAAGTGGCGTCCCCAGGAGGGGGGCTGGAGGATGAATAGCCCCCCAGTGAAATACAACAAAGTAGAAATACAACAAAGGATGGGTGGGGCTGGAGACTCTGATAACAAATGTAAGGGACTGCAGAAACAGCCCCCAGGATTCAGCATTTAGGAATTCAGCATTTTTGGATCTTCAACTGATACAGGGCAATAAGGGGCCCTAAAACTGGCAAGGACAGTGCCCAAATAGTTTACCAGTCATTGTCTGAGTTCTTCACCCACACACAATTGCAAGACTACTCAGGTTCAGAGAACAACAATAATGGGATTTATTTAACAAACAAGGGAAAACAAAGAGTCACAGCGGCCACAAATGGCCTTTTACCTCACTCAAAGCAGTATCCAGAGTTATATAGTCCTATCCCAAACAATAGATCACGCTCCCAAGATGGCATCTTCCCACCACTGAGGGCTTGGAGTATGTGGCAGCCAGACAATAGGCCTGGATCCAACTCACAAAGGCAGCAGAAGACAGAATAGGAGATGCTCACCGGAGCTGCCAAGATGAGCCAGCACAGCACCAGACAAGTAACATTGGAAACAGCAGCTGCCACAGCAAAGCAACCCCCTCCCCCCTACAAAGGGCCCACACTCACAGTTCAGTGGAGTGGCAGGTCTTCGCCTTCCCTTCCAGGCTGAAACAGCAGCAAAGCTTGGAACAGTTTCAGTTGCTCAGCTATCTGCAAAACCTCCAACATTTTCTTCTCTGAGGTTGGCTGCTAGAAACCTCTCCAATTCCTTCAGAGGCCTGCAACAGCCTTCTGGAAGATTGGCATGGTGGGGGCAAAAATGGCTGACCCCAGAATGGCTGAAGATGCAAAAATGCTGAAAGCCTGAGCTGGGGGTTGCTTCTGCAGTCCCTTATGTTTCTTATCAGAGTCTCCACCCCCACTGATACTCTGTTGTATTTCACCTGGGGCTATTCATCTGCACCAGCACCCTGTCCGAGGGGCACCACCTGTAACAGTCGTTCCTTGCTTGAGGGGATGGAAGGGGGAGATTTCCTAACTAGTATTGATGAGGTGATTTCTGATTAGCTAACTTAAGAGCTGAAACTGTAATTGAGTCTAGTTTTGTGACGTGGGACTTAAAAAGTGACTTCATACGTCTCGTTTCTAACAATACAAAATGGGGGAGGGGGGACATAACTAGCTCATAAAGTTGCATAGAAGGTTTAATACTATATTGTGAGACTAAGCATCCAGCCCACAGTGGGCATTCAGATAATCTGTTTATTCTTTGAGACCCTCCATTTCTTCATATATGTTCTAGTAAGAAAATCAAGTCCATTTCATGCCTCTAATCCTGATTTCTGGAACTCTTTGAACACCAAAACTGACCAATGAAGAGATGTGGCATTCCCCCATGAAGACTAGAAAGGATTCACACAGGAGGCAAGGAGAAGCAAAAATATCCAGTATCCCTGGACCGACCAGGGGAAAGAAAGATGGATTTTTCTCTTAGTGAAGGAAGAGCTGAACTCTTGAACCAACTGGTTTGTGTTTTCCTTTGTTTTGCCTTCCCCTGCCCAGCCAAAAGCAGTGGGCGGATGGATGTCACTGCTTATTTCCTCCCGATTGTTTTTACAGACCTACATTTTGAGAGGGCTAATTGTTGGAGCCTCTTTTTTCTTCTCCACAAGAAGAGAGCTTTGTTTAGCAATTAAATCAGGCTGTCTGTGATACAGAATCTTTCCATTTTAGATCAAGGTTTGGCCCCCAAAATAAAAGAAGCATTGCCTCTTTTTCATTCAGCTGACAATATTTTCTCCCTTAAAGACCGAACTGGAGTTTTCCACTCCATGGAAATAGAGGCTCTGCTATGATGCACTGGAATGTCTGAACACCAGGAGGCAAGAGCCCTGCTAGCAAAGCAGAGACTGAAGACAATTATTAGACATCATGTTTCACTTCCAGTGAATGAGTACAAGCAAAGGTTGCCTTTGGTTTATGTACATAAAGTCCTCAGCCCTCTCTAAGCCTTTGTTTGGGACTTGTTGCATGTCAGACCCACAGGGAAGTTAGCCATGCCAGCTATGGCTGACATATGCCACTGGTTACCATCTCAAAAGATTTCTTTGGCACCCAGCTTTGCAAAGTTGATGTATCTTTCTCTCTTGTTCTAGAGCCCCTGAGAACTCTTCAGTGTCCTAGTCTAAAGTGATTGCTGGCTCTGAGATGAAAAGATGTGTTCTGTGGTTTTAATCTGAGTGTAAACAGCTTCACTACTTTATTTGGGAAATATTATCAATTTCTTGATACAAATCATATGGCAAATTGACTCTTTAGACAGGAAATGCTCAGGAGCTTGATAGACATAAATCACCGAAAAGCAACCCAGGGAACTCTAGGGCTTTGGAAGTAGAAGATGAGGGGTCCAGTGGAGGATCTTTGAGAAGGGGGAAATGGAGTCAGAGATGAGAAAGGAAGGAAACTACCTTTCCAGCAGTTAGTGGCGGTGACTGAATTGGCAGCTTGGGGCTTTTTCTCAGATATGCGCCAGCTACTGTTTTTTCTCTTACTCTTTCCAGAGAAGTAATTCTTACCAAATAGTTAGATGAGGAGTCAAGTTACAGTAGTTCCAGCCACTTTCACTCCTGAAATCACTTTCCCTCTGTGAACCTCAGTTTCCTCAGCTGTGAAGTAGGGAAGTCGAATTAGCAATCTTTTAGATTTAGCAGTCCAGACTCTTAAGACTAAAAAACATGAGATTCTGCTTTTCTTTGATAGGAACTTATGCTTTTTTTATTTATCTCCTGTAGAAGTTCCTCCCAGCATTTAGCACAATCTTGACCCACAGTAGAATCTCCATATATTCTGAATGAATGAATGAATGAGTGGATGACCCTGATTTAACCCAGCTCTCCTCACTTCTGTTCAGCAACATCTTTGAGTGACAAGGGCACACCTCTCTGGAGCAACAGACTTTGTCCTTCTCTGCCCTTTCTGCTTCTCATTCCACCCTAATCTTTTGTGAGTTGTGGATTTAAAAAAACCAGAAATACTTGTTCAGATGTAATCTCCCTATACCACTAATTGATTTTTGTGTAAGAAAACCCAGATGCCTGTCTGGGCTCAGGTAGGCCTTAGGGTCCACCAAGCCCAGAGCACAGCTGAGTATAGCTTTTCCTAGTTCTGAACCCACCCTCCCAGGCCTGGTCTGAATTAGAATACATTAGTGACTTTCTAAAACAAGGGAGCAATTGGGTTGCTCCGGAGAAACCATGGTCTCTACCGAAATTCCCTTCCATTTTATCCATACTTATCTTTCCATGGCCACTTGTGGTTCGGCGACTCTGAAGAACGGAGAGCTTGGTCTTCACTGAATGTGCTTCACTTAATGTCCCTGTGGATGGTGCTTTCTTAGTCTGGGTAAGCGTTTGGTGTACTGCTCTTCATTTAAAGACCCAAATAACTCTTGATGGCTGAGGAAACAGGGAGCTAACACTTTTACCTTCAAAGACCTGAAGTTATAAAAGAAAAGCAAATTGTCTCGAGCCTTCTTCCCTACTCCATTTGAGGAGATGCAAAGTGAACTAGAGAGAGAATAGACCCCAGTAGGGAAATGTCCCAGCCCCTAGACAGAGCAGCTGGGAGAAAGGCCTGTTTTCCATAGTACAGTCATGAGATAAATAAGACACGGTATATACACACACATACACACATATATGTATACACACACACACAATTAAATACTATTCTGTTTATATGTATATAAAATATATATTTTATTATTACATATAGTATATGTGAAGTATATATTTTATATATGTAAGTTATATATATATAATATATACAAGTTATATATTACATCTTTCATGTGAAAGATGATATCCTGCCATTTGCACTGTGGATGGACCTAGAGGCTATTATGCTTAGTGAAATAAGTCAGATAAAGAAAGACAAAACACTGTGATTTCATTCATAGGTGGAAGACAAAGAAGTAAAACTAATGAACAAACAAAATAAAACAAAAGCATACCCCTAAGACCATAAGAACAAAATCAGAAGGGGAGGGGGAAGGAGTATGGACAAATTGGGTCAAAGGAGTCAATTTTATGGTGGAAACTACTTTTCACAGAGAACACAATATAGTATATCCAGATGTTGATTTATAAGTCTATACATTTGAAACCTACATAATGTTATAAACCAAGGTTCATAGCTTCGATTTCAGAAACTTTGCTAAAACTGATAAAGACTGACAATAAATATTTGAAGAATAAATGAGTGGATGAATATAAAAATTATATGAGTTCTTCCTGAACTGGGGCCATGTCCCCTGCCATTCTGTGAGCATAGTGGCCCATTTCTGCCCAGGTTCGCCAGTGCCCACATCCGTAGTTAAAAACTTGCACTTAGGCTGGTGTTTGGTTGCCTCAGGGGAATGAGGCAACATGATGAGGCAGTCAGATGTGGGTAGGAGATAAACAGAGTTTTTTGCAAGAAACCTTTTTGCAGCATAATTAATGGGCTATAAAACAATTTTGCTGTTATTTACCTATCTATCCATTCATCCATTCATCCACACATGTACACCTATGTAAACATATATAAAATCATGAAAAATAAAAAAGGGATATTGATTTTAAAGAACATAATGAAACATGAAAAATTAATTCTCCACTATCAAATAGCAAAAATATTTTGCCATTTTCAAGAAATTTACATTCATCAGGAATCATGTAATCATTTCTTTTCAGAAGGGTAAGAGAAATTTTTTTCTTTTTTTTTGCCTCCACCTTGCCTTGTAAATTTGGTTTCAATTGACACAGTACTCCTATTTTTAGAACTCTTTTTTTTTAATTTCTGAAGAATTTTGATTTAATTTAAACACACTTTTAAGAATTAAAGGAGTATAAAGGCAGAAATACTGTTACTCTCAGCATTAAATATTCAGGAATTTTCCATCCCTGTTAAGCTTGCTATTGTCATTCTGTCATTACATGGTAATTACCAAGAAATATTTTAGTAAATTATCTGTTAGTATTTTATATACATAAATCTGAAAGAATTTTATATAGTTTAAATATTGAGATTCAATTCTCTCAAGAAAATATCTTCTAAAAACAATTAACTTTGGGGCCTCCCCGGTGGCGCAGCGGTTAAGCGCTGCGCTGTGGAGCTGTTGGCAGCGGCGACGCGAGTTCGACGCCCGACCCTGGAGAGTCCCACATGGCGTGGCAGACCTCTCCTGCCTCGCCCGCTGCTCCCCGCAGTAGTGTATTTCTGGTCTGCCTGTTCTGCTCCCCGCTCCGTCTCTGGTGAGCCCTCTCGCCGCCCCACACCTCTGGCCTGTACCCCAACTTGTATGTATAAATAAAAAAAATAAATAAATAAAAAATAAAAAAAATAAAAAAAAAATTAACTTTGTTTCAAATATGCAAAAAGGCTTAGGTGTTAGAGCAGTCTTTGGCCCAGTCAGGCTTTGTCCTGAAGCCAAGACCTGGATGAGGGGCTAAGGTTGGCCCAGTGTCGGCAGAATGACTGACCATCCAGGTGTCTCAACAAGTCATTTTGTTTCTGGTTCACCAACTTTTCAATCATCAATTAAGGAAACTAATACTGTTGTACTATTAGCCTGGGAAATGATCTTTGATGCTTAACAATGGTAGAATTTGCATAAACCAAGTAATTGTTTCATCTGTGGTGCCAACATTTCTCTTCATGAAAGTTATATTTAGAGGAATTTATATTGACCTGGAATAAACATTTGACTGATCTTTTAGTTAACTGAAAAATATTCTTCAAAAATGGAATTTTTAGCTTAGCGGTTGGGTATTAGTACAAAATGCTTACTAAATCTTAACCTGTCCTTGAAAATACTATTTTCAACTTGAAAATATTATTTTAAAATTTATGGACTAATGTGGGATGTGTGAAAACATAATTTTTCTATTTTTCTTTAAAGAGAGGTATTTAAGAGATTGGAGAATAGAAAGAAAGATTCAAAGCATGTATTCCCTTAAATGACAATTAACTCACCAATAAATGGACCACGTTGTAATAATTTAAGTCCAACCAGACATGCGTTCCGTGTCATGTAGGCCACCTGTTAAATGGGTGGACCCCACGTGGAAGGTCAAAGACACAAAACCACAGGAAACTTTAATGTGGGTCCTTAACTTGATAAAAATAAAAACAAAGGTACTGTGTTTCTTGAGGACTGACCTGTAAATTTTCTCTTTCAGAAGGTAGCAATGACATGTGGTCTGGGACTTTGTTCAAACAATTTTTTAAGGTTTATAAAGTTGTTGACCATGACCTGATAATATTTAACATGTTAACAAACACATTTTGAAATTTTTATATTGCAATCTATTTCAAAATAAAAATGTGAACAGTTGGACAAGAACCCTGGCCTGCTCGCCATTGAGGATGGACAATTACTTGCCAATGGAGAGTTTGATTTCCTTCAGAGTCCAGTTCTTCTCCAGAACAGTGAAGACTCAGAGTTGATTGCAGGAGGTTGACAGTTTATACCCGGCATGTGCCCTTCTCCTAATACTGCATCTGTCTGGTCAGGGGCCTGTTTTCCTGTATGGTCATGAGTCAATGACCATATAGTGACTGGCATCACCTGTGTCTGTAGACCAATGCAGAGGGGCAGCTTGTCTTGTTCTCTATTTAATGAATGGAGAGGTAGTTATGAAGGCGGGGACAAAGGAAGGCCAGCAGTCCTGGTCCTGACATGTCTGGTACTCCAAGTAGTAGCTCTCTCTTGGGGGGGCAGGGAGGTAGGTAGGGACACCCTTCTGTGCTGGGTCTCCTACTGCACCCACCGCCTCTACACACAGGTTGTCAGCTGCACTAGCCACTGCAAGCACCCCAGGGGCTCCACTCATAACTACCGTTTTTATAGTCTGTAAGTCTTAGTAGCCTTCATAATGGTCTCTACAGCAATGAGTAGACATGGCATTCTAGAAAACCATAATACCAATTTGTAGGTTCTTTGGTGAACACAGTCATCCCTTCTACCTGTCAAAAAACTAAGTTCCCTGAGCAATAGCAAATATAAAAGAGGAGGCTAGTTATTTACCACAGTCTTTGAAAGTGTTGATTACCACTTTTCCGGCTAATTTAGATAGAACTGTTTATTCCATAATGCTGTCTTTACCAAATTTATCAACAGATGCAGAATTTAACACAAAAATGGAATGGATTCACTGGTCAACAAATTTTTACGAAAGTCATGTTACTGAAATAAAATTAGTCATTTCCTATCAATTTGTATGTGCTCAACACAAATATGACAGTCAAATTCTAATTTGCCTCGTTTTTTTTTGTAATCTGCAATAAATTGACGTTTACATCATGAAATGCATGCCAATAGTGATAGGCTTACTGTTAATACCTGTAAAAAATCAAGTCATAGACTACTTCTTAGATTTCTTCGCTTGTCTCTTGTACAGCTGTTCAGGAGCATCTCTGGGGAGTGTCCAGCAGTATTCAGCCAGCACTGTAGTGGACCATTTTCCCTGGTATCTTTGTTCCATTGATGCGATATCTTGATGAAAACATTCACCATGTTCACCACTAACATACCACAGTTTTCAGGGAAGAAATCCAGATGGGAATGAAGAAAGTGGATCTTTAGAGACATATTGCAGCCAAGTTTCTGACACTGCATCAGCATGTCTTCTACTAGTTCCTTGTAGTTTTCTGGCCTAATATTCCCAAGAAAGTTTGTAGACACTAGGTGAAAAGCATTCCATGCTTGTTTCGCATCACCCTGCAGCAAGTTGTTGAACCGGTCATCTTTGAAGAGCTCTCGAATCTGAGGACCCACAAAAACTCCCTCTTTAATCTTTGCTTCGCTGAGTCGAGGACATTTTTCATGCAGGTATTGGAAAGCTGGCGAGGTCCAGTTCTTGGCTTTCACAAAATACTTCATCAAATCTAGTTTGATGTGAAGGGGTGGTAGCAGGATTTTGTGAGCCTCGACCAGAGCTTGGTGCTGGATATTCTTCTCTCCAACTGCTACATTTTGTCTGCGAGTCTATTCCTTTCACAAGTAGTGCAATTCACTTGCTCGGCTATCCCACTCACATAAGAAGCACATTTTGTCTATCCCTGCTGCAGTCCCATTAAAAGGGCAACTAGCTTGAAATCACCACAGTCGTGCCAGCTGTACTTGTTATACTCAATGGAATTCAGTAGCTGCTTTAAGTTATCGTATGTCTCTTTCATGTGGACAGCATGCGCTACTGGAATAGATGGAAGACGGTTTTGATTGTGCAAAATCACAGCCTTAAGACTCAGTTTCGAAGAGTCTAGAAATAGTCTCCATTCTTGTGGGTCATGAGTGATTTCTAAGGCATTCACGAGACCCTCAATATCAGAACAGAATACCAGAGTACTTTGCTTTCTGAAGAAAGACTCCAACTGCTGATGGCGCTTTCGATACAAAGTAATTGTGACAGCTTCTTGTAGAAGATTCCATTGTTGGAATCTTGATCTTAGCAATTCTGCCTTGTTCTTGGATAAGTCCAAATCACGAACCAGGTCATTTAGTTCTTCCTGTGTTAGTCTGTGTGGGGTTGATGATGCACCACAGTGAAAATCTGGATCACTGCATGCTGATGGAACAGGAGAAGAACAGGTCAGCTCACCCTTGTCCTCATCAAGAGAATATTCTGCTGGAGGTTCTGGAATAGGAAGTCCCTCACCATGTGGAACTGGTCTCAATGCAGACAGAATGTTTGGGTAGACTATCTCAACTTTTGCTTCGTTATTCTGCCGGAAGGAGGAGGAACCAAGCAGAAGTAACAGTCTTTTATGTGGTTGCTTGGCTCTCTCAACACCATGGGGACTGCAAACAGCATTGATAGTCTTTTGCCATTTTAATCGCTGTGAAAGCTGTGTTGTCCATGTAGCACAGCATATAAGCGGGGCCTAAGGCTTGTCTTGGTCACCAACCTTGCATCCGAAGTAAAGATGATAAGCCTTCTTCACTTGAGAAGTGATACTTTTCTTCTGGTTGGCAAATGTCACTTCCCCACAAATAGAGCAGAAATTGTCCACTCTATTAATGCACTTTCGAAGCATTACTGTTCTGTATTGTGCCTAAATGGATAAAATAATAACAGTTCTCTGCAACAGTAGCTTAAACTGTTTTGCACAAAGTCTGAAATATTTTCAATGCTCAACCTTTCCAACAGGGCATTCTATAGTGCACTACTGATGTCAGCTTACTTCAGCAGTTGCCTGGCAGTAGTATTGCATTGCATCAGAAAATGATGCAATCAACTCTGGATGATGTGTGCATGATGGTATTATGCAATGCAATATTACATCATTCTAGACTGATTTAGGATGTTGTTGCAGTCCTACTGGATACATTTACACGGTGAAACATATAAAATGAATTATATGAAATATCTTCAAAACGAGAGCTAATAAAAAATTTTCAGGGTTATATTCATGTTCAACACACCAAGATACTACAGATGAGGGCCTTTTTAAGTCAGTAATGATCTCAATGTTGACCAGTGTTATTTACAGCATTAATTTTTCTCCCAATTTGCAACTTTATGATGAAGGTATCAAGCTGACAAATGAGGATGACTTGCCCCAAGAGTTGGTTTCTTATTTTGAAACATACCTCATTGGAGGAGATAGGGACTGAGGACCTCAAAAGCACAGAGCTGAACCCACATTTCCCACAGAACTTTGGACTAGAAGACTCTCACATGCAATGAAAAAAAAAATCAATTACAAATATGCGTCCTCTATATAAATAAACATACAAACTTCAGTGGTCTCAACTTTAGTCTTTAAAAGGCTACAAAGGTTTGTGCTTGTAAGAGCCTTTGTTCAGATGTCTAGAAGAATCTCTATGTTTTCCCTATTGCTCTGGATGTGTTTCCAATTTATATTTCAGTATGATTCAGGAGTCAGATGTGCTGCAAATATTTTCTTAACATGTTGTTTTCCCTTTGCTTACAATGGTTTTTGATGACCTTGAACGTAAACTGTTTACATCGTGCAATTTCAGCATTTCTTTTGTAATTTCTTTTATTGCTCTTAAACCTGCCTTTTGTCCATCCAAGAATTAGATATTAGCCAAGATTTTCTTCACCTTTTAAATAGTTTGACTTTTGGGGGCCTCCCTGTTGGGTGAGGGACTATCTCAGCGCTGTCACCACTATAGTATGAGTTCGAGCCCCAGCCAGGGAGCTGACCCACATGGCACAGCAGACCTCTCCTGTCTCGCCTGCTGTTCCCTTCACAGTGTATCTCAGTGGATCCACCTGCTCTGCTCCCACTCTATCTCTGGTGAAGCCTCTCACTCCCCACACCACTGGCCTACACCCCACTTCTTCACAAAAATAAATATTTAAAATAAATAGTTTTACTTTTTAAATCACGTAGGTAAATATGGTTGCTGAAGCACTATCATCTAATTACCTTTTCCTCCCAAATAGTTGACCAATTCTTCCTATACCATTTATTAAATAGTCATAAATTAAAATATTCTAACTGTGCCAGTGAGAAAAGCAGAAAGTGAGGTTGAGGCACAGGGAGACATAGATCCACCTGGTTAGCCTGCAGTGCGGAATGCGGGGCCTGAGGACCCAGAGGGGCCCAGCAACTCTGCTTACTCAGCAGTCATTTCAGGCAGCAAGCCCTTCCTAAGCACCCACTCGCTCACTGCCACCGCCCACTTGCTTCACACCCTTTTATAAGCACTAGTAAAACTTTAATGTGAATTTTGCCAAGAAGGATTTGATATATTAGATAGGAATTTCCAAAATCTAGGCTACACCCATCTTGATGGGTTTATATAACTTCCCTGAAGACTATGACCTTTTGGGCACCTGCTGGGCATCAGGGCCAGGATGCAGGCCCAGCCACATGGGAGTATGATGGGAAGGACAGCCCATACCTCCCTGCCCAACGGCAAGCAACTCAAAGATGACCTGACCTCTCACCCATTTTATGACTGGCTGCATCACTGTGCAAAGTCCAACAATATATGCTGGTGAAATTTTATAGTGGTTAAAGGCACAGGCTATCAGTTCCTAGACCCCTGGATTTGAAGCACTAAAATTAACCTGCCAAGCAGCCTGGAGTAAGTTACTTTCAGAGAGTCTCATCTCCTTCATCTGTAAAACGAGCATGACAATAGCAGCCTTATCCCCCTGGACACTTGTAAGAATCAAGGTCTGGTGCCCCCACTGCCACCTGCAATGTCACCCCTTGATAACCACAGCTGCCTTCTGCCCTGCAGCAGTCACCACTGCCAAGGTCACCTCCGCTTCGGGACTGCACTTTTAGGCTACACTCCTACAGGCTTTCTGCAGAGCAGTGGAGATTATCCAGGCACAGCACAACCTCCACAGTGAACTGCAGCACTCACAGCTCTCCATGACTACACCACTATGTGGAGGGCTTAACCTGGATACAGGTGTGTTGAACTGAAATCCACAGAGCATTTTACCAGAGTTCTGAGCAGGATGGGGTAAACCTCAGTGTGCTTCCTATCTATTCTCTCAGCATTGCTGGATTGAAGCTGCTTCTTGTTGGGGGATTAATTTCTGTTCCCATTAGTCCCAACTTCATATTCAAAGCACTATTTTCAGGTGCAGTATATTGAAGGGGGCTCAGTATCTTTACATCATTTCTGTATTAATTTTTAAAAATTCACCCAATTGAGTGTTTTTTTCTTTAACAGATGAACAAGCCCAAATGAAGCTCCTTTGGAAGTCACATACAAAAACATGAGATTTCTTATTACATACAATCCAACCATTGTGACACACAACACATTTACAGAGGAACTTAAATATGGAGTTACCTCAATAGTGAGAATTTCCTAAGCAACTTTCTTTACTCTTGTAGAGAAAGAAGGCTTCTGGATTACAAATTGGAGTTTTGATGAAAGTGCTCCACTGTCCAAACAGATTGTTCATGAATGGCTAAGGCAGAAAAATTAAGTTTTGTGAAGAACCAGATTGTGGTATTGCTATTCATTGAGTGGTCAGGAGAACGCCAGAACTGTGGCCTTATCATTCAATGGCGGGTGGAAGGAAACAATGCAGACACAATGCAGTTCATTAGACAAAAGTGGTGTGGAGTCTTTGACAGCAAACAACTTTTGTATTAAGAGAAGTATTGTCCTAAAATGTACCTACACATCAAAGACTCCAATGGGCATGGAAATAACTGCTGTATTCAATATAACTAGGTGCCTGGTGCCATTGCTTTAGAAATGGAACTTGAGTGGTAAGAAAATAAATTAATTTTAAAAAAAGAAATAAAGCTTGAAACAGGACCTAATTTGTCATATGTATTAGTCAATGTGGAGAATAGGTCTAATGAAGCTTCCATGGTGGGAGTATTGAAAAGCAGTTTTACAGGACTACCCATTTGACAACACTGCAACCTCTGGATTTGGGCTGCCATCAACCTACTTGGACATTTGGCAAAAGATTCTTGCTGTTTAGCATTTAAAATGTGGTTACCATTTGTTCCAACTGACCTTTCCTGAAATCACACATATTATGTTACAACTTCAAATCTATTTCTATGCAAGGAAAGATTAGTTGCCAAAATATCCAACACAATACCTGTCTATTTTTACCATCATTACAGAATTAAAATCCCAGGAAATATGAACCCTCTAGACCTTATGTGGTTTATTCCTTCGGTTCTTTCAAACATAGAAAGTAGACCCTCTATCTTTATTTGCCTGCTCACTTTATTCATACATATATTGTCCATATTTGTACCACGTTTGCAAAACTGCTAGTCCTTGATTTTTAACCAGGTCTCGAAGTGATTATTTAATATCTGTCTATAAATCTCATTTTATGCTGTGATGGAAAACCTCCATTTTGAAAATCTACATTGCACATGACTTCAACATCTCCAGACAAAAACCTTAAATATAATTTTAATATTTCAATATTTGCAAATTAATGAGTCTGAAAAAAATGGAAGGGGGTTATTAAGTATTTTAAATAAAATGTTGCCATTGTCTTGTGCAGAACATGCAAAATGCGCTAATTTAGTAAATATTTTTAAGTAGAGATTGTTATTGAAATCATAAATTTCTGAAATTCTTGTAATTTTTTTCATTTATCTGAAATTTGTTACTTATTTTTGTTGGAAGTGATTTTTCCCCCTTCTCTCCAAACTCTCTTGTGGAAAAAAAAAGTGAGTTTCTGCTGATAAAATGAACAGATATCTAATACTTTATATGCCTTTTGAGCATGTAATTTAGTAGCTGGAGACTCCATAATTTGTCTTATTATGCAATTGATAAAATGGTGATGTGTATTAATGTTCATTCAAACATATTTATTCTACGACTATGTGGTCATTTTCGTGGGAGAAATAATTTGACATTGTTCAGCAGCTTGTAAAAACGTAGTTTCTACTAAAGAGATTTCAAACATCTGAATAGATATAAAAAAAATTACATTTGATAAGTCCTCAGCCTTGTAGCTGTTAGTAACTGTACAATGACCTCATTTGCTACAGGGAATTCCTGGCCTGGTTTGCAAGGGACAAAGATCCTCAGTGCCTGGCTCACTTCTGGGAGCTCAATATCTGAATTGCCCTCTGTCATTCACCCCCTGCGGCTTTCTGCCCCTCTTCTCCAGGATGCATTCACCTGGTGACTCACTCTTCAATAATTTTCCCGGTGCTTGCAGCCCTTACCTGGTGTCACAGCTGAAGCTCAGAGCTGGGCCAAAAGTTCACGGAAATGTTGTGGCTTCCCATGCCCAGCAGACCTGGCACTTTGGTGCGCCTCCACCCTTTTATAGCCGGCCTTCTAACTTCCTTGGTTGGTAAGACTCGGGGGCAGAAGACTCTGTAAGGGCTGCCGCACTAACCCCTGCACCCACATACTGAGCACTCACACAGTCAGAGGAGGAGGCGCAGGTGGAGGTATGACCTCAGGGGCTGCAACAGGGTCCAGCTCACCAGGCAAAGCCCTTTATCACAGGGTTCTACCCACCCAGAGGTCTGTCATTTCTAAATGAAGGTGTAAATTGCTGACTCCTGTTCTCTTCACAGCTGAGGCTGCAGGAAGACTAACTTGGGAGGAAAGGCTATTTCTGGAGCTGGCAGTGGAAGAAACAGACCCAGGGAAGAAGGTGCAGGTCATCCGCACTGGTGACCTGCAGGATCAGAGCTGCCTGACCACGATATGCTGACCACGATATGCAGGAGAATCGAGGTCTTACCTGAAGAGAGGAGGGTGCTAAAGCTCAGAAGCAAATAGTTTGCTCAAGTTGTGGCAAACTCCTCCTAGAAGTTCGATCCCACTAGAACCTCAAAATGGGCTATGAGGGTGTAGGGGGAGGTGGCGAAATGAAAGGCACCAGGAACTTAAAATAAAATCCTTTCTGTAATTCTATCAGTTATCCCGTCCAGGGCCGTGACATGCTCTGCAGTGCTTATATAAGAATTGCTATTTGAAGGCTGGGGGAACGGAGGAAAAAATAGGGGCTGGGGGAAGGAGTGGAATGAAGGGAATAAAAATGATGGGGCATCGTGTGCACAGTAATGTAGACACAAGCCATATGCTGTTGTCAAAACCCAGAGTCGTACACCACGGAATGAAGCCTGGTCTAAGCATAGACTCTCATTGCCACTGACAGCTCAATACTAGCTCCTGACTTGTAACGAATGCCCCACACCATTCTGTAAACCTAAAACTGCTCCAAAATACATCATTGTCTAATAATTTTCCTTTAAGTTGGTGCAGTTTATTATTTCCTAAATACAGCCACTGGGCAACCAGTATCTGCTTGTCCTGTTTAAAAGGTGATGGAGTGGTTGGTCAAGAGCTGAGTGAAGACACCTGGTACCTGAGCGCAGGTGCTAATGAAAGATTCTTCCTCCCCCGAAAAAAAGATCCAAGGTGCACTCCATTGATGTATTTCAACCAGGTATTTTATTGATCTGGCAATTGCAAAATATACAAATTTCTGAAAGGCATCCCCTGTGTGAAAGCTGGCACAGCTTCATCCCAGGTAATTAATTCAGACAAACATTAGAACACAGAGGCGTCATAAGTCACATGTAAAAGGCCCCCAAACCAACAACCAACCAAACCCAATCTATACAGCTTCCTATCTTCAGGCTCCCTTATACATATTAAATAAATAAATAGCACATCTGCTATCAAAATAATAAAAAAATAAATTTCAAGTATTACAAACAAAAATGTCATTGGTGTGGTTCAGTTTTTCTTCTCCCCCCAAATAAAGAGCTTGGCCCACGGTCTCAGGACAGAGTAAGGAGAGGGGTATGCACACCCAAAACAAATACGCAAAGTCAAAAAAATTGGTCCGATTTTGTGGGGTGGGGAGGTGGTGTCAGTAGTCAAGAGCTGGAGCTCATAACTGCAGCTCAAACACCCTCCACCCACCACCCCATCCACCCCCAAATTAAGATCCCCGGCTTTCAGTGAGGCAGCCTCTGCTCTCCAAGGCCTCCTTCCCCTTCCACATTCATGTTCTCTCTCCCCATCTAGGCCTGTTGGGACTGACTCTGTCAGAGGTGAGGAGGAGGGATCCCCTAGAGCTCTGGCTGGGTTCAGCCAATATTCAGTGTCAGCTCTGACACTGGGGAAGAGAATAGGCCAGAGTGGGTGTGAGGACGCTCAAGGGCAGAGCTTCAGGCTGTCCAAATATGCAGGCAGCCTATAAACACACTCGCATGCACACACACACACACACACACACACACACACACACACACACACACTCAGCCCCACACACACATACACACACACTAACATGCTGTCTGACTAGACATGAAAGAGTAAGAAAAACAGCCCAGGTCTTCCTCACACAGAATGGATATACAGACAGCCTCTTAGGCCATCTGCCATTGGGGGTAGGGAGGAGTGAGATTCTAATGGTTTGGTGTGAAAACCACAAATCTGACTCGATGGTATCTGAAGTGCGTTTCCATTTCCCACTTAATCACAACCAGAGAACATGCATGCTCTAAAAGTTCCTCTCAAACAAAACAAAACACAGCTCTTCTCTACTCTAGGCCCCAGAGGGCTCAGGGTCCCCAATCCCACTTCCAGTAACTATTTTTTAAGTGAAGAGGGGTAAGGATGTCAGGTTCAAAAGCAGAAGACAGGAAAGTAGAATGTCCTTTGGCACCAGCTCGCAAAGATCCCTAAAGGGTCATTTGGGCAAACTCCACTGCCAAGTCTAGAAATTGCTTCTTCTGAGCATCAGTACACCCCTCCTCCCCCAGTACTTGGAGCCAATGAGGAGAAACAAGCAGGTAGAAACTACAAGAATTTAGAACATGTATTTCAAAGCCCCTGCTTTGAAACTCCACAAAATGGGCCAAGGTGCCATAAAGGAGAGCAGGGACAGTCTCCTCTTCTGAATTCCCCCAGCAAGCCAGCACAGTGCAGGCAGGCAGCAGGGGCTCGAGAAAACTGTGGAGGCCATGGACACTCTGGGAGGAAGTGGCCAAGAGCAGGGTCTGGCCCTGGCCACGAACATGGAAGGTGGGGACCTCCTGCAGGAATGGGGAGACAGCATGCCCCGCACTGCCTCCTGGGCCAGTCCTGCAGTGATATTTGCTCTCACTTCAGCTGGATTGCAGAGTCCTGAGTTCACCATCTCACAGCCCGCTGCCACCCCCTTTCCCCATTTTCTTTCAGCCCTGCAGTCACTGAGGGCACAAAACCCAAAAATCTTAAGTTCCTGAAGAGATGGTGCCACTTTCAGGCCACACTTTCTGCCATGAAACAAAGTGCAAAAGTGAGCAGCCCTGGGAATACCACCTCGGGTGTCGGAGATCCAGGTAGAAGAACGGGGACCATGGGGCTCCCTGGGGGGGCTGAGATCCCAGTGCTATGAAAGCAAAGTATTGCCTTTTGCCTACATTGCCAGACCATGCCTGGGAAGGTGTGTGCACACACGGGCAGAGCAGAGCGAGACTCCTCTTGCCACCTGGACTTCACAAGGCGACATGCCCGGCCAAGATGAACAGAAAAGCCTCATGACAGTTCAACATCCCTTGACCTTCAGTCACTGGGATCTAGGCCCCTTTAATAGAGATTTCTGGGGCCAGTGTCATCTCCCCAGCTAAGAAACACCACAATAGCACATAGGCACTGACACCCCCACTGCGAGGCCTTCTCTCACTGCCTCCTCTGCTCATCGTTCTCACAGAGCCCTGGGAGTTGGGGGAGTAGTGAGGCCGCAGTGCCCTGACAGCCAGGGAGGGCAGAGGTAGCACTGGCCCACGGCCTCACACGACAGCTGCAGCGGTCGCACGTGCACACGGGAAAGGCCTCCTGGTATCTCAGCTTCCCCGACGCCACTGGGGCACCGGTTCTGTTCCACCAGCACAGTCTTCTTCACCACCCCTCCTGTTCTGGTAGAAGTCCTTGGGGTCATTTGGCCTTGAGTAGACGGAAGAGCACTAGCTAAGCTGCAGAAATGGAAATGGGGTGGAACCGATGGGTCTGCCTCAGTGTGTCCGGGAGGAGTCGTTGCTCTGGGAGCCTTTCATGTTCTGTTTGCAGAGAAAAGAGGGGTGGGGAGGGGAGTGTTACTGACTGCAGACTAGGTTTCTAAAGCCAAAGACCAAAGCCATGCAATTGAGAGTTTCCTTCCCATCTCCTCCCAAAACAAAAAAACAGGACCCTGGAGGTACATCATTAGCCAGATGGGTGGAAGGAAGCCCAGGGAGGCCCCAGGAATGTGATAGGAGTTAAGCCCAGAGACACACGGGAGAAGGGCCTGGGTACAAGGCTGGGAGAATCTTGTAGCAGAGGCCTGTCATCTGCCTGCAGGAGGCAGGGAAGGAAGGTGGGAGAGAGAAAGCTGCTCTAGTGGGTCACAGCTGTTCTGGGGTGCAGTAGATGCCAGCTCTTAAGGAAGCCCTCCTGCTCACGATCCTTTGGCATCCTGAAGCTGCCCCTACACCCATCTCTCGCCAGGCAGAAGATAAGCCGGGGACCCTCTAAGGAAGTGTGAGGAACCTCTTCCAACACGGCTCAGGCAGAGCTGCACACCCCAGCCCTGGTCATTCAGATTCTAGAAACCAGGGCTGAGCAGCTGGAACAGAGGTGACGTGGGTGGCTGACTGAGGCAGGGAAGGCCCAGGCAAGGGACCCAGGCAAAGAAAGCATGTGTCACCAAAGCTCGCCTCCGTCCTAATAGCAGCAACCTAGCTTGAACACCACCCCCAGGAGGCCAGCCGGCGTTAAAACCTCCGCTAAAATGTTCCCAGTTGGCTGGGACAGATGACGGCTGCCACAGTTCAGCAGCAGTCTCTTTACCTGACCTCCTAATCCACCCCCCCAAAAGGAAACACAACCTACGTGTTCTCTCTGATCCTCACTGTAAGACTACTGTGGAGGGCGGGAGAGCGGCCCCAGGCAGCGGGTATGCAAGGGCGCCCATTCCTCCACTCCCACCCCCCACACAGAACCGAGGTCCAAGCTAGAAAAATCTCTAGAAAAGAATCCCAGGCTGGCAGCACTGAAGCCAGCGCCTGGATCTGAGCCTGCTCTCGATGATCTCAGGAGCCGGGGACCCCGACATCCCAACCTCGAGTACATCACACACCCTCTGTCGGTGGGGGGAGGGGAACTCGGGGGAGAGCCCTGCAGCCTCACAGCCAGAAAGGACCCAGTCAACTTGTGTGGTCAGAGAGGAGGAGCTGCTATGTCCCCTGCAGCCACTAGTGCCAGCCCCCCTCAGACATCGCAAGCCCCAAAATGATGGTGATGCAACAATGACAGTGGGACACAGGCATGGGATGTCCACACCATTCACTCACGGTGTCCTGGCTAAGGACACGGGGAAAGGAGGACAGGAGCGAGGACCCTGCGACAATGGAGCAGCTCTTAGAGACACGTGTTCCCTGGCACGGTGTATGTGTCACACACTGCACAATGGCCAGTCTCCACACAGATCAAGACGCCCTCTCGGGCTGAGATGCATGACTCAGAGAGATGAGGGGGACAGAGGGGCATGCACCAGGCCATTTACCTTTCCAAGCTTAGTAAGGAGAAAACTTTGAGAAAATGTGACAGACAGTTCGTCTTTCAAGCATAGTGGGAAAAGAAAGAGGTGGGAAAAGAAAAACAAAACATCTTTAGTAGTGCTTTCTTTTAGCGCGCATTTAAAATTTAAACATCAAGGATGGGTGGTGAAAGCCAGATGGTCTATCACCCCAGCCTGAACACGGCCCCCGGAAGATGACTCGGGGTGCTCTGTCCAGCCCTCTCTTCTGCTTATTTTACAGGAAACAACCTCCTTAGACTGCACCCCAGAAGATTCCCCACACTCCCCCAGTGCCCAGTCTCTGGGTGCTCCTGCTGCCCACGAGAAGAAATCCCAATGGCCTGGTGGAGAAGGGACAGGAGGACATGGAGAGGCCAAGATCCCTGGATGTGCCACCAGGCACAGTTACCAACTCTGCCAGGATCGTGGTGCCCACTGGCACAGGCTCTACACATCTGTAACCCCCTTTATCACATTCCTCTCTCCATCTGACAGATGAGGATGCTTGAGTCCTAGACACGCATTCTGTCTAGAGTCCCAAAGACAAGAGGGCAGTAGAAGCAAGACTCAAACCTGGCTTGGTCTGACTTTGATAATAAATTTTGGTGTCTGCAATTCCAGGCACGGGGTCCTACTCCCAGGCTGGGCTGGACGCAGGGACTAGAGTAGAATGTAGGCAGGAGGGGTCCAGAGGGTTTTGACCCTACTGGAGGGGTTAGCCTTGGAAAAGCAAATTTAACTCAAGGACATGGGGGGCTGTACCCAAGTAGCTCCCTTGTGGGAGAAAGGTTTCTTTCTCAGTAACATCAGCTATTCAAAAGGAAGAGGATATGCACAGAGGCAAACCGTAAGGATCCAAATGCAAAAGCTAGTTTGCCCACAAGGAGACCCCTTGGTCCTGCAGGGTCCATGTACAATGCTGGGATTCAAGGGGGTGGCGAACATGGGATTGATTTTTACAGATGGCATGTAATGGAGGAGTGCACCACTAAGTAAGCACACCTTGGTCACAGGAAGCAGCTGCAAGCATTAAAAAGAGGTGGAACTCAGGGGGCAGAGCCCAGAATGGGGGAAGGTGAACAGCATTTTGGTTGTTTTCCCAGGAACCATCAGAGAAAGCAGCCAACCTCCAGAACTGGGGGACCCATTCAAATCCCAGCTCTGCTTCTGACGAGCTAGATGACTGCAGGCCAGTGATGCTCCCTCAGCCCTCCTCTGGTAAATGGGGATATGTGCACCCTGCTGATCCACTGGGATGATTTTAAGGACTCAAGACACAGAATATGTACAGCCACATTCCCCGTGGGCCGTGAAGCACGTCAAATACATTTCACAACAGGTGGTGCCACCTAGATCTGAGCTTGATGCCAAGAACTCCTAGTTTGTGAGAGCAAGCTGCGACTTTGAAGGGATCTTCCTCCCGCTATTTCAGTTCTGTGTGAAAAAGTCAATAGAACCGGGCCTCCCTGGTGGCGCAATGGGTTAAGTGCAGCACTATGAAGCTATCCTCAGCCACTGCTGCACACAAGTTCGATCCCCGGCCAGGGAGCTTCCCACATGGCGCAGCAGACCTCTCCTGCCTCGCCCGCTATTCTCCTCAGCAGTGTACTTCAGTCAATCTGCCTGTTCTGCTCCCCACTCTGTCTCTGGTGAATCCTCTCACCACCCCCACAACTCTGGCCTACACCCCAATTCTTGCTTGCATAAATAAATCTTTTTTAAAAAATAAGAGAACCTAATTGGCAAAAGGGAATACAAGCAGATGTGATGTGAGAGGTTGGCAGGGTGACAGTTCATGGTGCTCTTACTAAGACCCTCGCCATACAGGCCTCGGCTCCCTCCGTGCTGTGAGCTCTGGAGCAGCGGGAAGGCAGGATTGCGCAGGGGCTGCTCCAGTGAGCGGGCTTCACCAGAAACTGCCAGGGAGCTCGGGGAAGTAGGGGGAAGCCGCGTGGATCCGACTGGACAGCTGAGCCCAGTCCTGAACATGGCTGTTAAGGCAGAACAGGTTCCTGGACAGGACGACCCCTTCCAGGAGAATGGTTTCCAAACAGACCTGTCCTGCCTATGGGGTCTGAGGAGACACTGGGGTCCACACCAGGACAGGGAGGCGAGGCTGCAGGGTCCCTGCCCCCACCACACTCTTACAGGGCACTAGCTCTTGTATTTGTTTTGCAGATTAGACTGCTGGTAGTTTCCTTTCAACAGGAAAGGCCTCTCCTAGGAGAAAAGGAGAACTCCGGAGACAGCAGCAGGCACAGACCCAGCTCACCACCAAAATCTGCCTCTAACAGGCCAAACTGAGTTTATGTCAAGCCATAGACCAGTGAGGGTTCTAAGATAACCTAGAACCCGAGAAGGAGGGGGAAGCCAGCAGTGGTGGCAGCGGTGCAGGAATAGGCTGAGATGAGCCGGACTGTGATTACTTCTTGCATGCTCTGCTACAAATTCATAAATTCCCTCCACTCATGCTATCTCCCTCCCTCAGATTGGAGAGAAACTGTCATCATCCTCAACATTTCACAGGCAGGAGGCCAAATTGGCAAGCAAGAAAAAAGAGAAGTGAGCAGAAAGTTATTCAGAGAAAAATACTTACAAACAGGCTTTCCCTAGCAAAGGCTGCAGAGAGAAAGTTGAGAGAGAGGTCAGTAGAGGGAGAGGGTGCAGGGCCGAGTCATTCGAAACCAGGACACCCTCTGCTGGGACAAATCCCTGTGCGCCCTCCCAGGCCTGGCCCAGCCAAATCCTCCAGATTCTCCAGGGGCTCGAGAGTTCAGCCTGGCACCCCAAAGAATGTCCTGGAAAAGTTGGGAGAGCCCCAGCCAAGCATCCTTCTACACCACCCGCTCCTCGCCCAAGCCAGACCCCTGGGGTCCTCCAAATGGTGACCTCTAAACTTCCAACTATGACACTGTATTTTACACTACAGCAGAAGTCAGAGACATCATTTCAGGTCTGTTTTCACAAAAAAACACCTGATTTCATACCTGAGAGGAACCTAAATGTCTTAGATATCTCTCTGTCCTACTCCGTTTTAAAATATGAGACAGGCGAGCACGATAACCTCATCTCACCATCTTAACAGCTCGTGCCCTCGACAGAACTACACTCCAGAGCCAGGTTTCAGACTCCCAGGAGCCCTTGTTTCAGTGTGAGCCCCAAATGAGACACCACACAATCACCTTACTCCATTCGCTTCCTGTAGGAGGTGCTACTCCCCCTTCCAGAAGAAACTGAAGTCTATGTGGGATTGAGGCTTCTGCCATTGCGCACCTCACCGTACTCACTGCGGCATCCCAGACACCATAAGGTTTAAATGAGCTACAGGGAAATGCAGGCAACCTGCAGGCCTCCACACCCAGCTCACACACAAACCTATTTGAAAATTTAGCCTGGGATTTATTTGTAAGCCACTGAGTATGTGGATAGAGGTGCAGAGGTGGGACCTAAATCTGCACCCAAGGATTTATTTCTATGTCTCACAAGACTGGCTTTCTGAAAACTTGTCTCATTACCAAATAATCAAGTCTTCCAGTCATTAATCTTCATCGTAAATGAAATAAGGGAAATCTAGTCGTGTCTGGACTTTCATTTTTTTACTACCTGCTGAAGTAGCCTTTGTTACATGATAAAATGGCACTTCCAGGACGTCAGACCTGGATGTCCCGTTGCTGGGGCTCCCATCAGCCACATGGCTCCAGACCAGGCTGTGTCCCAAGGCCCCCGACTACACCTTGTCTGAGGGGGCTGTGCTGCACCAGAGTACAGAAAACACGCAGCATGAGTCTGGGGAAAGATCCTCAGACCACACAGAAGCCATGGCCCAGGCCTGAATGGAGTCTCTTGAACTGGGGTTTTGACTTTATGTTAGGAAACACCATTCAGGAACGCAAATGGACACAGACACTGTGGTTTGCACTGCTCTGCCCAGTTCTGGCTGCAGATCGCCCCCCACCAGGGGAGCATGGGCACTCGGTCCTCCTGGGGTCAAGCCTCAGAGGGTCCCGCTCGCTTCCTCCCACCTGCATGCACGCCGGGTCCGAGGTCACCGCCGCACCGCTAGGACACTCCCCTCCCTCCCAGCCTCGAGACGCAGCCATGAGGAAAGAAAGGAGGGAGGGTCGACGCACTTGTCCGGGCAGCTGCGTGGGCACCTCCGGGGGCAGGCAGTTGGGCAGGGCAGCGGAGGTGGAAGCCACATGCTCCTCAAAGCTGTTGATGCGAGGCTTTTTGGTGGGCTCGGGGCTGGCTAGTGGGGTGACACTATTGCGTCTCATGAGCGGGTTAGGTCCCTTCTTTGCATCCTAAGCGAGACAAAGACAAAAGAGAGAAGGCGACAGTTATAAGGAGAGGGGAGGTAAAAAAAAAAAAAAGCCAAAAAAAAAATCCTATAAAACATTTCTCTGCTTCTGGATTTTATTCTCTGCTTCTGGATAAGCAACTCCCCATCACTAAGAATAACAAATGATCTCCTCCTGGGCCCCTTTCCCAGATGGTTCCAAGATACCCACTTGGACAAACATATGCAAAGCAGGTGAGAGAAGAGCAGGAGCGGTTCTGCAGACAGGTAAGCAATCACAGCAGATAAGAAGTCAGGGTGAGAACCTGGCTGCCAGCCTCCAAGAGTCAGAGGAGGGATGCGGGAAGAGGCCTGCATGAGGCTCGAGTAACCACCCAGATGTCAGCAAGATGTGGGAGAAAGGGTCCCACTGGACCTGAGCCGGGTCTACAGGGCTAACTGGAGAACCACAGCCCTGCTAAGACAGCACAGGCGGCTGCAGAGCCAGCCACTTTAAAGACGCAGAAAACCTGGGGGAGGCAGAATCAGTCAGCCAGGGCCAAGGACTAGTCTTCCATCGAGTCCCGAGGGACCTCTGCAGCCGAGGCTCTGCCGCTCATGGCGCAGGGGCCTAAGCGAGGCTGTCTAGAGACCCTGCCCCTGTACCCAGGGGCCATCAGAGCCCCTCTGCTGGGGCCAAGCTGCAGGCTGCTGCCCACACAGTGGAGGGTCGCAGCACCAGTACTATTACCCACATCTCACATTCAGAAATGTCTGGCAAAGCCAGGGGGCAGTCCCCCCTCTTTTCCATCAACCAGTCAGGCAATTGTGGACAGAAGCTGAAATCCTTAGGCCAAGCTCCTTGGGAACAGGAAAGGCACCTGCATGGTCAGAATGTCACACTGAAAGGATGGGGCTGGTACTGGCAGGATTCTGCATTCCATGGTCATAAAAAGTGAATTCAAACTTCCTTTCACATCATGCACCTGGCAGATTCTGCTCTCATCTTGGGGGATCCACCAGACCCACAGTCAAATTTCAGAACCCACCCCACGTGGACATCAGCAGCTCCCAGACACTGGGTATCCTGAAAACACCTCCATCCACCGTCTGTGTCTCTAACTCCCAAATCCTCTGTTTCTCTGCATGCTTTTATACTAGTACCATCTTCTTGGTAATTCTGTACGTAAGTGCCTATGGATGACTGAGTGGATTTGCTGATCCTGTGTAACAACAAAATCTAGAACCGAAAGTAACTGAGCTGCCCCAAAAGAAAAGGCAACAACAATTGTGTCACGGTTATGTTTCAAAGAGGAGAACATGTCTTCCTCTTTACGGTTCACTTCTCAGGTCAGGTAGAAATGGGGGAGACAGCATGGAAAGAAGATGCCAAAAAGCTGCAGGAGAGACAGGCCAAGACACAGAAGGTTTAGAAGAGAGATGGGAGAGTCACCCAGGATGGCCGGGTCCCCACAAACTACTTTAGGGAGAACCCTGGGAAAGACACAGGCAATGAAAGCACCAAAACTGTGGAGACTGCAAGTGTTGGCACCCACGGGCCCATCACCCGACAGGACAGTTCTCAAGGGCCAGAAGCACAGAGGTGACACTCACCTCTGACCTCTCCCGGTGTGTGCTCACTGACTCCACGTTCAGGTAGATGGATTCGACACGGCAGCCTGGGAGGGAGGGGAGAGGATGGCTTCAGTGAAAGGGGATGGTGGTTTGCAGCCCCACAGCCACCAGGAGCCCCCACCCCCAGGAATAGGTCTTGGCAGAGGCTAGGTCGCCCCACTCACCATAAGCAACGGGTGTCAGTTTCAGGACGGTGTGAAGAGGGCATTTTAGGTAAGGCATCTCCTCTGAAAAGAGAAAGGGCCCCGAGGTCAGACATGAGATTTAAGAATGAATGCTCAGCAGCCCCTAAGCAGGCGTGCCCTGAGCAGGACAGGCATCTCCCCTCCCGCCCTCCTCCCCAGGGACACCTCAGAAGAGACACCTAGACAAAGAACAAAGCCTCAAACCCCATCTAACCCTCACAATGAGTCACAGTGGAAACAAAAAAAAGTCACTCTCCAAACAGTTTCAGTAACTCTAAGTACTCAGCTGAGCCTCGGGCACAGACGTGGATGTAAGAGCACCACTCATGTTTTCTGGGCACCTCATCCTTAGAGCTGCCCCTCCCCACTCGACCCAAAGCCCCTGAGAGATGAGCAGAGAGGGCTGGCACGGGGCTGGCACAGACGCTGCAAGCCTGCTGTGCTTCCAGATGAGAGCTGAAGAGAGTTCCATGGGCTGGCGGGGGGCGCTGGGCACGGGAGGCCCTTCACACTACTGGGGAGCGCACGAGAGCTCATGTGGGTTGAAGATGAAGGACATGGGAGCCTACCCAAACCCAGGAAGCTCTGGCGGCCACACACCTGCACTCTTATCCAGGAAGTAGGCCAGGAGGCAGCGCAGGACGGCCTGGTGGCAGATGACCAGCACGTTCTCCTGCCGCTCCAGCTCCATGATCACCGGCTCCAGGCGCTGCACCAGGTCCTGGTAGGACTGCGCAAAGGAAGGAGACACTGGAGCAAAGGCACACAGGAAACAGGAGCGTTGCCAGCACAGCCATGCTGCTCCCATCACCATAAGCCAAGGACCAGGCACTCACTCAATCAGTCATTACTTAGTGCTACATTCTTCACGGGCACCGGGGAACCCGCCTCACCGGCCTTGCTAAAAAGGGAAATCACCCGTGTTGATGAAGACCGGAGAAGTGATGCTGCGAACCTCATATCCTCTCTTTCCCTCTCTCTGACTTTCTTTTCCTAACCCCTACATGGGAGAGTTGGGAATGAAGCCCTCACACCTGCTACAACGCGGATGAACCTTAAAAATGTCATACTACGTGAAACAAGCCAGACACAAAAGAAGTACCATGGGATTCCATTATGTGAACTGCCAGAACAGGCACACCCAGAGACAGAAGGGTCTGCAGCTGCCAGGGCCAGGGGCAGGGCAGTCAGGACTGACAGAGCTAACAGGCTAGAGTTGCTTTTTGGCACCATGGAATGTCTTGAATTAGTGGTGATGGTCACACAGAATTATAAACATACTAAAAACCGCTGATTGCATACATGAAGCGGTTAAAATGAATTCTGTACAGGCAAATGTCTCAAAAAGAAGCTAAAAAGAAGGGGCAGACCTGAGAGTTACGACCACCAAGGCTCCCACTCACAACAGTCCTTCTCCACCCCCTTCCTTCTCTCACTCGGTCCCAGGGAATGAGGACCCAGGGAGACAAAAGGACAGCACCCCGGCACGAGGGAACGAGGCTATGAACAGGCCTGACAGGGCCACAGACAGGACCAGGCTAAGTGTCACTAGCTGAGGCCTGCACCGGTGGTCAAGCCAGAGCAATACCTGCCTCTGAACTCCCACCCGGGCTCCCAGCATCTGCTCGCTTAGCCACAGCGGGTGACAGGCGGCACAGGGAACCACCCCCCCCAATCAGTATCAATTCAGTGACACTGGTGACCAGAAGTGATGTAGCTGCCACGTCGCCTGCAGTCAAGGGGACCCTCATGTGGAGGGAATAATCATCCACCATGGTCTCTGTCACACAATAGTGAGCCATTAGAGAACACTTCTCTAACTTTTGCTCGCAGAGAAATACAGCTGCCCTTCTCTTGGAGCATTTACAGGCTGTTTAAGAAGAACCAGCCTTGGGACTGGGAGAGTCAGACATGAGAGTCTGGGCAGTTTCACTGCAAAGTCGCCCAGCATTGGCAGGTCCAGCTGAGTGCCCAGCAGCCCTCTCTTCCTGCCTGACGCCCTCAGCCTGGGAAGAAGCATCACAAGCTCCTCCATTCGTACCAACCACACTTGACAACACTCACGGACACCCACAAGCGAGCCCAGACGGAGGAGAGCCGTGGCCCAGCACGCACCTCCCCGGTGGGGTAGCGGTAGTAGTACTTGTCTTGCTCTCGCAGAGCGTACTCCTCGGGGTAGGTATCCCTGATCTCCTCGTAGGTCATCTCCTCGCACACGCCCTGAGGAAACAACAAGTGGTCCCTTGAGGGAACATGCTCCAAACAGCCACCTGGAGTTGGGGACTGCAGCAGACAGGGTGTGACAGACCTCTTTGGTTCTAGCAGATTGGGGTAGAGGCCTCCATGTTCTCCACTCCTGCCCCCCACACCCTGACCAGACCCAGGGACTCACAGCGTCAATTTCATTAAGCGCCTTCCACTGTTCATAGGGAAGCTGAAGGGCTTCTGCCGTCTGAATGGTGCTTTTCAGTTGGCTGGTCCACACCTTGAGGTCCTTCAGGTTCTGCTCCTCCACAAATTTGCTCAAGGCATTGGCAAACTGGGAGGGAGAGTGAAACACACACTTGACTCCAGCCTCCTGCCTGCCTGGAGAAGCAGTACCACTTGCCCACAAGTCAAATTAGCGACTGTCACTGTTGCCATTGGAATGATGAGGAGCCCAAGAAAAACAGAGGGCAGCCTCTGCACACACACCCTCCTCAAAGCATGGAGGGCCATCTTCCTGCACATGCACGCATGCCCCCCCCACACACACAGCACACACACAGAGACACTGATGTAGACATACAGATGGACACACATAGACACACCGACACAGACACAGGTACACAGGATGCCCCCCAACCCCCCTGCTTCACCCCATCGCCTCCTACCTTCCTGCCCCTGCTGGACAGGCCCGAGTCACCGCCAATCTTCCCCTGGAGGTTGTGCTCGCTCTCGCCGTGCCGACACAGGTAGATGGTACGGGGCTGCACGTGGATGTTCATCAGGTAGTACACAATCCGGCTCTGAATGTGATCCTGAACTCTGTTCACCAAGAACCGCCGGCCCACGTCAATCACCTTGATCAGGGAGAGGTCCCTACACAGGATGGACACCGGCTGATCAGAACACCCCACCCCAGGCCAGCTGCCGCAGACACTCAGACTAACACTCCCTGAGGGCACAGACAAAATCAATTTTCTCTGGGAGTCAGAGAGCTTGAGCACAACAACCAACCCCCACAGCACAATGTGTGGCCAAGAAGCTGGCTGGTATCCCAGAAGAGGGGAGAGAAAAGCAAGAGACTGAAAAGAAAACAAAGGGGATATCAAAGGAAAGAATGCGAGATTGGGTTCAAATATTTACTTGCCACATCTCTACATAGGTAGCGTCTAAAATATTTACACTGGAAATACAATATAGCGTTTCCCAAAAAAGTTATTTTTAAAGAACGTTTACAGAAATATCTAGGGGCAAATTCTTTACAGGAATATCGAAACAATAGAAGTTCTCAAGCAGGTGTTTCAGAGACAGTCACCTCTTCAGAATTACCTATCATATTTGTCGGGGTCGAGGGGCTGATAGCTTGCTTCATAGCAACTAATTCTCTTCATAAAGTCATCCATAGCTTCTGCTGAGCTGCAGTCTTTGTAATCTGGGCTGGAGATTTTCACTTCCTGTAACACCACAAAGGGGCAGCTGATGAATCACGCTGAGAGGCTTTCTGCTTAGATGAAGCAGGAACTGAGGCTTGCAAAAGGGGAAGGCACAGACAGGCTCAGAATAAAGATGAGCCTGCCCAGCGTTTTAGAGAAAAAAGGAAAGATGGGGGAGGGGAGCTTGAACCTGATGATTACACAGTGGACAGAGAATCCCTGCCTGGAAGGACAAAGACAAAAAACCCAGTAGGATTCCACGATGAATGAATCACTCATTCCATCATCCTTCCATAGTGAAACCTCTGAATGGACCATGATTCAGGATCAGTCCACCAGACAGCCCAGTCCTCAATTCAACCCAGTCCCACAGAAGCATCTGCATCATTCCCACACCAAGAGGAGGTTGCAAGTTAACAGAGGTGCACATGGGAGTTGCCAAAGATACCCGACCCTGGGTGTGGGGCAGGATTCTTGCCCACCAGCCCACACGTGGGGCAGCACACACTTGGAAGTGGTCCGCAGTTAATGCTGCCCTACCCAGACCCCATGCACAGTCCTAAGTCAGCTCTCACAGGAGGGAAGTGCAGAAATGACCCTCGGCCTGTCCTCCCCTAGAACAGAACCATAGGCTCGGGAAATCTGGCAGATTTTAGGGAACCCGGAATATTTATACTAGGTGTGCTCTTTTCCTCCTCAACTACCATGAAAGAGAGACAGCCGGGCCTCCCTGGTGGCGCAACGGTTAAGCGCTGCACTGTGGAGCTGTCGGCAGCA
>PVIJ01009432.1:46077-66975 GCA_004024925.1 Scalopus aquaticus
AAGAAAGAGAGACAGCCATGCTTCCAAGGTCCAAGTTCAGTGGAGATAAGTTAGTGTTTGAGGGGGACAGACAATTGCTCTGGGAAGATGACAAAGTTCTGGAGTTGATGGTGTGATGGCTGCACAACCACGTGAATATGTTGAAAGCCACGGAACCGCACTCTCAAAAACTGCTTATGATGGTAAATGTCAGGTCATACATGTTACCAGAGTAACATGTGGTAAAAATATCTAGGTTCACAATCCCTTTGTCCACAGTACAGTCACCCACATAAGGAGCACAGTGCAAAGGACTAAGTTACAAGGCTACTCAAGGCTTAATCAAGAAAAGAGATTGCTGAACACAGGCTGAGGCAGATGACAGATGCATTCATGGAGGAACGAAACAGACTGGGCGCTCTCAGGCAAGCATCCTGGTGACGGGTCACAAGGGAAAAAATGATTTTACAGCTGCACTTGGCTTCACTACCAAGTGGAATTAGCAGAACTGAACCAAAGAAATACAGCAAAACCTTTTGTTCAGACAACGGCAACTTCTGTTTCCTTGTACCTTGAGCCTCTTCCTTTGGACCTGCTGAAATTGATTTGGGCTGACTTTCCACAATTTGAATAGCCCTTCCTGGAATATGAACTCATTTCTTAAAAATGCTAGTAAGTATTTCCACTGCTTGGAGGAAAGGCCCAATGCTTGAAGCTAACTGAGCTCTATGCCCCCTAAAGTGGCTCATATACACCACAGCCACCATAGTGCAGTCAGGCTTGCTTTTCTTTATCAATCTGTCTTCCTCTGATGTATGTAAGCTGGATAAAAATTACTTATAACATGAGAAGGTGACCAGCAGCAAAGTCCTCATAGTAACTACTCCTGTGTATGATAAATTGTTATCAAGTGATAAAATTTAAGAATTAATCAAAAGAAGTGGCCGGTTGGGGCCTCCCTGGTGGTGTAAGGGGTTAAGCGCAGCACTATGAAGCTATCCAGAGCCACTGCAGCATGAGTTCAATACCCAGCCAGAGAGCTTCCCACATGGTGCAGCAGGCTTCTCCTGCCTCACCCACTGCTCCCCTCAGCAGTGTACTTCAGTCAATCTGCCTGTTCTGCTCCCCACTCTGTCTCTGGAGAATCCTCTCACCCCCCCACACCTCTGGCCTTCACCCCAGCTTGTATGCATAAATAAATATATCTTTAAAAAACAACAACAAAAAAAGAAGTGGCCAGTCACCCTCAATTTCTGCAGGCCACCTCCCATTGGCACAGGGGAGCAGCTACATTAGCCAGGGAGATAGGAACCATCATCCATTCTTCCCAAACTTGAGAACGCCACCTTCAGTCAGCTGGATCCATAGGCTTGACCATTCTTATCTACCAGACTTTATACAGCAAAGAAGATCGAGCTGCTGCCTCCTTTCCCAGCAGGCCAGATGAGCTGCCCTTGGCCTGAGCAGCCCTGTCACCACCCAGCTGCCTCTACCACCCACAGAAACTGCTCCTGGTCTCCCCTATACCTCATGTCCCACAAAGACTGCTTTTTGACAACTGTCTGAAAGACCCCAGATAAAGCCACTTCAGGTCACAGGTCATGCTTCTCAGTTAAATGCCACTTTGCTTTTCTGATCTCCCCAGATCGTACCCCCCAGACAAAAATCCATCATTGGGACAGCCAGCTTGTTCCCCAGGTGTAGCTGCTTCCCCCGGCCTGGCCACCACCCTGCGTGGGGCTCCTGTGTTTCTCACCATGATGTTAGAGGCCACGACGGTAGGGTCATCGCACACAGACTCGATGAAAAACACCTGGGACGAAGCAAGATAGAAACATTAGGAAACAACCAATGTGGTCCCAAGAAGGGCCAACCTGATGTTACTGTGTTGCCATTATAACTTTCAAGGAAGGGCACCCCTCGTTGATGCAAAAACATAAAGTCTCCCCCGCTCAATTCTGGGCCCTTCGGCCTCCCCGCTAGAGGTACACTCCCCCCTCTCTATGTACCCCTAGGAGTCCCCACCAGGAAGACCCCATCCATAGACAGCGGGCGGTGAAGGGGCAATCAGAGAGTTCAGGACACAGGAATGAGTCAATCCCTGGGGTTTCCTTGATCCCGAGTGCTCCGAGGCAAGACAAGAAGTTTGGCTTACCTTGAAATCATTTTCTTTGGCAAAATGAAGGATCATGTGTCTTCTCTCTCTGGTAGTATTGGTGGCATCAAAAACCTGACAGGAAGAAAGATGGGCAGTGAAGAGAATCTAAGGAACAGGATCTACCAAACCACCAGTGGGCCAGGCCTGTCACTTCGAGTATGAGCCAAAACCTGTGGCTCTAGGAGAAACCACTCTGCCCACGCCCTCCCCTCCCACTGCCTCTTCTGCTCAGGGACGGAGGGCACAGGTGGGACTGGTCCTTAAAGCATTGGAACAAGCAGTAACACAGGGGAGGGTGTGGGCAGAGGAGCGCTAGCTCCACAACTGCAGCCACCCCAGGTCCAATGTGCCTTGGAGGACAGTACTCGATGGCCCAGAGGGTTAAGCAAGGCACACCAGCTGGCTATGCCCCCTGAGTCCAGCCTGGATCCCTGTGCTTCTTGCCACCTGCTTGCCCCAACTCTCAAACCAGAAGCAGCTGTCTTTTTCAAAGTGTCCCCATAACGGCTCATAACAGCCTAGGACCAGTGTCTACATTCCACTCTCTCCAGGACATGATCCTGCCATGGGACTAGAGACTGAGCTGGCGTAGCCCTCGGACTTACCGCGATCTGGCCCCCTTCCCTCGTCAGGTAACTTTTGACGTCTCTCAGGGCAGCCAGAGCACATTGCCTGCACACAGAGAAAGGCGCACATCAGTGCCCACTCGCCCCGACGAGTGGCAACTCGCGGTCCTACAGTGGGACTGCTCAGCCGGCATCTGGCGGGCCGAGGCTCTGCTTAGAGGCCTGCACACTGGCTGTGGTGGCCCCAGGAAGTGGTGCTCAGGCCTACGGGCACTAAAGTCTTGGGGAATTTAAAAAACTGCTGCCCAGGTCCTGCCAGAGATCCTCACTGAACCAGCCAGGGGTGAGGCCCGCTCAGGGGTGAGCTCTCTAAGCTCCCAGGTGATTCTGAATCATGGCAAGAGTGAATACTGCTGCACCTGAGTTTCACGATCACCTTGGACTTAAAAAAAAGTCTTTTTCAAATATAAACATGATTTTCCATGAAAAAGACTCTGTCCATTCTATATGAAGCCTCGTGTCACGTTCATAATGAGATCTGTGTCACATCAGCTGAGTGCGTCCACCTGGGGACGGATGGAAGCACTGAGTGCAGGAGACTTGCCCGAGCACACATACAGGTGGGCCCATCTGACGGCCCAGCAGAACCACCCCACTGACCAGCTCTGCTTCCTCTGACAGAACCTGGCCCAAAAAAGCAAAGCAAACCCAAGTCCAAAGCCTCTTGCAGCAGCTAGGGCCTTACTTTCGCACTTTCATGGCTTCTTCATTGTCAGGACGAAAGAAGTTGTAGGAGCTGTACTGCTTGACGGCCTCCCGGCGGTACTCCCCCACGTTGAACACTGAGGATGGAAAGGAAAGGACACTTAGCTGACTCGCCAGGAAGAAGCTGGAACACTCCAGAAAAGGAGAGCCAGCCTATACTCCATGGCCCCCCTGAATAAGACTATAGCAAGACATGGAACCAGAGAGTGGCCCTCCACATCCAGGGCTATCTCGACCTTCTAGAGGGCAGCCTGCTCCACATGCTCCAAACATGGCTCACGGCCGCCTGCCGCTTTCCCGGAGGCGTCCAGCCCAGCCTCACCACACGGGGGACCAGAGGCCAAGGCTGTGCAAAGAGCCTGCAGACACACCTCTAGCAAAAACAGGGGCAATGATTTCTGCCAAAGGTCTCCAGGGGAGAGCTCACACACCTAGCAGCAGGTGCGAACCAGCCGATCTTCCAATGCCGCCAGGAAGCACAGTTCCCTGAGCACCTACTGTATGGAGCAGTTCACGGGTGCGGTGGAGGCAGCAAAGGCTGCCCCCTGCTGTTTCCCATGGAGGTGAGAAGACCAGGCAAAGATTCATCAAAATATAGTCAATAGTACTGAACATTTTATGACATCCGATTGAGGAACAGCACAGCTTAGTGGTATGGGAATTCAAAGAAAAAATATCTGCACTGACGGAGGTGACTGAAGAAGGTGAGGGGTCAACCAGACAGGGTGAGATTAACTACTAAGAAAAGTACCAACCCGGGAGTCAGAGTGTACGTAACATGGCAGGTGTGATATCACTGAAAAGGGAGATGGGGCCAACACATTTGGGGGACAGGGCAGCTCAGAAGTAGTTCTGCGCAGTGAGTACAAGCAACGGGAGGTACAAGGGCCATTTCTTCAGGGGTGGGCGTTTGGGGTTGTGGACCCAGATTGCAATGTTCAGTGTGATGACCTCGGCCTTGAGGTGCAGCCTCACCTTTGGTGGGGACACCGATCCAGTTGAGGTAGCGAGTCAGCTTCTTGGAGATGTAGGTCTTCCCGCGGGCTGGGAGGCCCACCATAACGATCACCGTGGGGGAGTTGGTCAGCTTCGGCCCACATGCTGGGAGGAGCAACAGAGAAAGGGGTCAGAAGCGCTGCCACAGCAGGGAGGGCAGTCCCGAGCCAGCCACAAACCACAGGATTGCACAGGTGTCCTATTTCATTTCCACCGCAAAGTCCCGAGCTTCTGACAATCCCAGGGGACCAGGGTGCCCTGGTGGTCAGAGCCCCTAGTCACACCTTGCAGCTCTGTCTTACCTTCAGCTCAGGCATGGGAAAGATGGCCCAGTCAATTCCCAGCCTGATACCTGAGGTCCCTAAACCCAGCTAGGAACCCATTACCAACCCACTCCTGAGGTGGGGGGAAAGGAAGGGGCTCTTCACTCCAATGAAGTTGAAGTCAACAGTAGGAAAAATGGTTTCTAAATGCACTACGGGGTGGTGGTGGCAAACAGGAGTGGGATGTGGGAGTAGGGGGAAAGGCCCCCACAGCCAAATACCGAGCAGCCAAGTGTCAGTTTCACCACCTCCACACTGTAGGTCTGGGTGGCCTTTCTAAATAAAAAGAGCTTTTAAAAGAAGACAATTTTAAAATGATTCTATCAAATAAAAGTTGGGTAGAGAACCTGAATGCTGGTTTCCAAAATGGAGTGATGGATAAATTCCTCCATCCCTGAGCCGTACCCTTTCCTGCCCCTGCCCACCGCCAAGTTTGACTAAGACCAGAGTCCACTGTAGGAACAGCAGGTTGCAGGCACCAGGCGCCCACATCACTGAGCCCCAGGGAGGGTCCCGGGAAACCGGAGGGTTTGCTCGAGAATCTCCTGGCTTCATTGCTGAATGACTGTCTGACTGTCCGGAGTTCCATAGAACTGCAGTAAGACAAAACACCAGGAAGAGAGGTTTCTCTGGGTTTTAAGAAGGCAGCCCATAGAACACTGTTCCAGACATCAAGGCACAGTGTTTCCTTGGCTGGCATCTTGCCCGAGACTCTCAGGCGACACTGGTGACAAAAGTGCTCTCAAGCCAGGGGTTGCCCTTGGGAAGGAGACTGGCCACCTGCCAACCCCCAACCCAGCACCCTGCTCCGCGCTCACCAGCCGCCATGTCAGGCACTGCCCTCAGCCACGAAGCACGGCGGGCAGGCCCTACGTGCAGGGAAAGCTGTTCAGGCAACGCCACAAATCTAGGCCAACGACAGACCACACTGGGGTTCTGCCTCTACGCTGGAGAGTGCCAGATGGGGACAGGGGGGTGCTGCCATACTGCTGACAGGCACAGGACTCCCCAACATGGTCCTATGCTCAGCCTGGTGGCCAAATTGAGGCCACAATTTGTGCAAGTCCCCACCATGCTCTTCTAGGCTGGAGATAAGAAGCAAGATTCACACACAGGGCTAGTTCTTCTTTCTTGTTAGAAACTGGTGATCTTCTCATCATGTGGGGTTGGGGAGGCAATGGGGAGACCAGGTCACATTCAGGAGCCACAAAAAGCCTTGACTTGGATTCCACCCATCAGTGGCCAGGAGCAAACAAAATCCTAGAAGACAGAGGTATTTTCCTGGCCCACACTGATCACACGAGAGAAGCCAAGAAGTGCCACTGGCTTCCTTGAGTCCCAAGGTGCCAGCAGAGAAAGGTGACAGCCTCCCTGAAAACCAAAGGGCACATTCTATTCTCTGTGTTGTGGCTGCAGGTGACACAGGAAAGAGACAGTTGTCCTCCGAGTGTTCTCACAATAGTCCACTCCACGAATCCTTACCCCAAGCCACTGGGTTTTCCCCTGGTTTTATCTAATGTCCCTATGGTGGCACTGCCCCAAGAACATCCATGTGGAGATGAGGGGGTGTCTGGCGGTCTCTCACCGAGCCTGTGCATGGAAGACTTTTGCTGCACTCATGCCAAAGAAGTGCAGACAGAGGCTGCCTGAGTTATCACATTGGGGATTAGTTCTACTCACCGCTAATTACATGTACAAATCTCCTTGGCAAGAGATGCTTTGGGTAGGAAGAAATAAATAATAAATCAAGGACACAGCACACTAAATATGTTAAGCCAAAAAATTCAGGTTGAATCTCCAACCCAAACAAAATATCGCTCCCATACTGGGCAAAGCAGGGGCCATTGTCACCATCCCTGCAGCTTCTTGAACAAGATTCAAGGGGGGCACCCAGAGGGCCACAGCTGTCCCTCTACAAGGCTCCTGGTTCTCAGAGTACAGAAACCACGAAACATTTTCACTGACCTTTGGATCTCATTCGCCTTCACTCCCCTCCCCCCACTACTAAATCTTTTCTAAACTCAAGGCACGTCTGAAGCACTGTAGCTGCACTACAATTTCTCAGTCTCCCCACTCTTGCCCCCAGGGCCTTGCCGTCTTCTCTTCCAACCATTTTATCCACAGAGAGAAAGGGCCCTCCCACCTCTTCCCACCTTTTCCCACCCTCCTGGGGGCTCTGTCTTTAACTCCTCTTCCTAAGTAGTACAGATTTTACAGGAGATAAATATGAAGCTTAACACACGAGTTTCCAAAAGTACTGGTGTGTCTTATTTCATCTTCTACATTTATTATTTTAACTTCTTGATTGCCCTAAAAATGCATTTGCATTTAGAGATATTTAGATGTCAATACAAACATGACCAAGAAGGTATACAGACGATCACTTTGGTAAAGGAGCAAAGAAGCAATCATTTAAAGACTATCAGATCAATAGACCATAAACACCCTGATACCACTGGTGGAGCTCAGGCTAACAAAGTCTTCCGCGGGTAAGGTCATCATTTGAATAAGAGTTCACAGGAAGTCACCATGTTCCAGAAGCTCACCCTTAGCTCTCTAATGTAATAATATTCACTCACTGACTGGACATATGGGCTGGTGTCCTGTGAGCAGAGCAAAAGGTGGGCTCAAACCTGAGTGAGAAGTTCGGGTCTGGGGTGGGGGGCTGACAACATACAAGCAAATGAGGCACAAAGTTACTGCAGAGCATGAGAAAAGCTACGATGACGAGACAGCCATAAAGGAAGCAGAGGCACTGGGGCCCAGGTGCCTAAGCAGCACCTGAGCTGAGACATGAGCCAATGTCCTGTCTTAGTAGCGTGTAATGCACGCTGGTTGCACGGGCAAGCTCCCTGCCTTTAAGTGGATAAGGAAGCCAGCTGGTGAGTGTTTCAAGCAGCAGCCTATGCTCAATCCTGGGACCAGTCAGCAAGACAGACTGGAATGAACTACATTCCAACCCCAGCCCTGAAGACTGCTACCTTAGATGATAATGTGTGAGGTAGGGACACAGCAGGCGCTTGCCAGCTGTCCTTATGCACCTACAACTAACACCTACAACTCCGACTCAGAAAATAAACAAACCATTGCCAGACACTTCGCTGCTGCTCCTGAACCTCCTGAACCAAGTTTTCTTCTACCCAGATGCTCTTGGAAAGGCTAACTTCAAAGATGCCAGGTCATTCTTGCTCTTCTCTACAAGTAGGTGAGTTGCACTTCAAGGACAAGCACCAAGGCCGCTAAAGGAAGAGGGTGTTTGTGACACTGGCAAACCGTGGTCCGAACCAGCCTCCAGAAGCACCTGTGAAATTCTAACCACTGCGAGTCTAGAGCAGCCAAGCACCCTGCTCCTGCCAGGCCAGTGCAAAGGTCAGCTGCACAAAGACCACCTGTGACCTACACCCGACAGGGCTCTCTGGGAAACAGGTGGCGTGCCCTCCATACTGGGGGAAAGAATGCACAAAATACCGGCCCCAAAAGTGATACCAGACACTTGAGTGTCAGCCCCTGGACATGAGTCCTCTCTCTTGGCATCCCATCAGGCCAGGGCCCGGAAGTTTCTGCTTAGTTAACATTAAGAATCAGCATATAAGTGAGCTTGTCCAGGTGGTCGGCAGGGGTTAGGGGGAGGTGCTGAGGACTTGGGACTTTGGGGAGAATCCAGCTAACAAAATCTCTTTCAAAAGTGCTCCTGTGCTATTTGGATGGTTGCTATACACATTCAGTACTTTGCATAGCCACTTTAATTCATGCTTAGCTAATCTTGTCCAACAAATAACCCCCACCCAACCCCAACATGGGCGTTTCAGGGAATCATCTGTCAACCATGGGAGGCAATACAATACCCTCCTGGCTGAGAGCGGGCGCCTGGGGACAAATAAATAGAGTTCAAAGCCTGGCCCCAGCCACTTCCTCAGACCTTGAACTTGTTACTTGATCTCAGGGTCTTATTTGTTTCCTTTTCTATGAAATGGAAGGATGCTCCATAAAGGTTGTTGAGAGGATTAACCACACATAATAGGTGTCAAAAGCTTGCTATGGAGACTTCCCTCAGTATCAGCCATTACAGCTTCCATCATTCTAAACCTGAGGAAATGAACACTCACATGTGAAGCCCGGTCCCACCGCACAAGTAAAAAGGGAGAGAATTGGGGCTCAACTTGGTCTTTCTCACCTAAAATCCTTCAAGTGCTCTTTCCTAAGCTAGTGGTTTACAACTAGTGGCTGAACCTAAGGAGCTTTTAAAAAACTGGATACCTGGTTTCCTAGCGTGGTAATTCTAACCTGGTTTGGGCACCCACCCAAAACACTTTTCCCCAAAATCCCCCCCTAGTGATTCTAATAGCTTTGGCTGAGAATCACTGCCATAAACTGCGGAGGCCATCCAATGAGAAGAGAGGGATTTCTTTTACATGTTCCCTTATCTTTCTTCTTTAAATTAGAATACTATCTTGGAACAAACAAAGCCCTACTGGGATGAAATTCTATCAGGATTTGAGTGCCACAGTCACACTTCTTCACAGTCAACTCTGCAGCGTCTATATTAAATCCTTGGTGAATAAGTTAGCAGTTTGGTCTCATTCCACAGTATTAAATTTTAAAAAAGGGCCTCCCTGGTGGCGCAGCGGTTAGGTGCTGCGCTGTGGAGCTGTCAGCAGCGGAGACTTGAGTTCAATGCCCAGCCGGAGAGATTCCCACATGGCGCTGCAGATCTCTCCTGCCTCGCCACTGCTCCCCTTGGCAGTGTGTTTCCGTTGATCTGCCTGTTCTGTTCCCCACTCTGTCTCTGGTGAACCCTCTCGCTGCCCCATAGCTCTGGTCTGTACCCCAGCTTGTATGCATAAATAAATAAATCTTTTTTAAAAAATTAAAAAAAAAAAGTTTGGGGCTATAAAATGCTGTCCTTCTACTTGCTGTTTAAGATGATCCGCATTAACCAATATGAACATCCCTTCTCTCCCCACTGATGAGGGCAACTATTTACCAAACCCACAAACCTGCCTTGTCTCAGGAACCCAGCACATGGTATGGGGGTCCCTCCCAGACAGTGTGTAACCTGCTACAGAGATGAGGAAAGGAGGTTCTGAGTGGACAACTAATTCACCCATATTAGTAGGAACTGAAACACCAAGGTTCTCAATGTTGAGTAGAATAAACAGAAAGGACAGTTAGCCTTTGCCAGTCAATAATTTACCTCCTTGTCAGTTAAACTGATTTATAAATTAAGTAGGTCTCGCCAAGTTATGGTTTGCATTTGAAGGAAGCTCAAGTTTTGCGAGAAGTGGGTGTAGCAACAGGACATCCACTAAGGGTACTTTGGATCCAGAAATCACAAACTAATCAATCTCAGGCTTTCTGTTGATGTTTTACTGTTCTTTTTACACAAGCAGTAATGTTCCCCACAACCTCTTTGAGATTCCTCAAAGGAATCTGCTATAGACCCCAATTAGGAAACCACCAGAAAGAGGGTAACAGGTTTAGGAAGAATACCCATTCAGTGTTCCAGATGCCATTAAGGGAGGAAGGGACAAGAAGGGAATTGGCAAAGATTCCAAGAAGGAAAACTCTTTTCTCTATTCCAAGGAGACAAGTGTGATTATAAATATGGAGAAAGAAACACTGCTTGAAATAATAGCATATTCAGGCTGCAGGTAATTTTTTAAGGAAAATTGTGTCCGAGACTACACCCCAGAACCACACAAGGGATTCCAGGAATGGGCAGGGACAAGAGACTTAATCCATCAGCTTTAGCAACCCATCCCCCTAACCCTGAATGGCTGACAGGACTTTTTAGGCAAACTTTCATCTGTGTGTGGGACATGCAGATGACTGAATCTGATGGGTGATTTTTAGGCCTGGAAGAAGGGAGATGGCTATAATTCATGGCCCAGAATGACACCCCTGAGCCCACACTAGCCAATCTCAACACCCCACAGAATCTCAGGGTCATTCCCCCAACTTCATCCAATTACCATGAACCTAGGGGGAGGACTAAATGTTAGTATAGTACACTACATATAAATACATGTATTTACATATATATAAGCCAACTTATAGTTGTATGAGCAATTACAGTTTACAAAGAACTCTATAAATATCTTCTTTATTCAAAAGTCAAAAGGGGTTGGGGTTGTTTATCTTGTATGGCCAAATCTCCCTCACCATTTAAGACACAGCTTTCCACCAACAGGTTTTACAGAAATGCAACCAGACTTCAGGCTGCCCCCATTTAGCAAGCTCTTTAAGAGCACATATGAAAGGGCTGCAAAACAAGACAGACCTACAAAGCTCCCAGCCCCTGTACCCAGCGGAGAAAGCTAGCTCTTCTTATGGTCCCTCCACCCCAAACTCTCAGTCCAGCACAGGGGACAAGCTGGTGGAGGAGAAGCCAGTGTTAGGGGTGAGTGATGACCCGGAAAACCACAGAGCCAGCTCTCCCCACCTCCTGCTGCAGGTCTGGGTGGGGAAGGAAGTGGTGATTCATACCCCAACAAACCCCAAGGGGGCAAGCTGTCAAGTTGGCTGGGTGACCAACCCCTGTGAAACATGGCAACAGAGAATGCCAGCAGGCAGCCTCACACTCAGGTGCCCCCTGAAGGGTCTGCACCTGGGACCCAGGTTTACCTGTCTGGCAACCCGAAAAGGGCTGGAGCAAAACTGCCAACTCTGGACTGGATCCTTGCACCTGATGGGCCTCAGAGCACGACTGCCGGGGGTCAAACCATCGGAAGCGCCCTTTTCAGAGGCTCTCTGTAGCTAGGACAGAGCCCAAGGTGAACCTTTCATAGCACTTTTGAAGCCCACCAAACTTGTCACTGCCAGCACAGGTGCTGGACGGGGGGATGGAGAGAGGGGAGGAGAGAGAGAGAGATCTGGAGGAGGAAGCGGGATTACACCTAGACAGGAGGAAAGAGGAGGGAGGGGGGGAGACAGAGGGGCGGGGAGGTGGCGATAGACTGAGAAAGGAGGTGAGGCGCGTGGAAGCTTTCCCTGGCTGGACCCGGCCCGGCCAGCATCCGGGAGAGTGTCCCGGGCTGGAGAACACGCAGGCAGCCCTTCCCAAGCGCCCCCGAGGCAAAGGCTTTCTGCAGCGCCCTGCGCTTCCAGCCCCGGCGTTCCGGAGCGGAGCACCATGAACAAGCACGGTTTCCGGGCCCCTTTGCGCTCTGGGACACTAGCCGAGCCGAGGACACAGCGGGGTAGCCAGCAGGGCCACAGCGCCCCCCTCGCCAGCCAGGGGTGGCGCAGCTCCCGCGCCGCACCCCGCCCCTCGGCGAGTGGCTGGACCCGCCCGCTTGCCGGGAGGGAGGGACGGCGGCCCGGCGCGGGTCCGCGACGGAGGGAGGCCCCTGGCCCCGCACCAGCGCGCCGGAGGAACCAAGTCCGCACAAAAGCGCCGGGCCAGAGGCCTCCCCACAATGGCCTCGATCTGCACGCGGCGCGCTCCCCTGCAGTTCGGCCCCGCGCGCATCTGCACTCACATCTGGGTAGCGAGGGGCGGTGATCGATGGGAATCCAGATCTTCTGCACCCGGCTCTGAGTCAGCTCCAAGGGCATCTTCGCAGCCTAGATTCGGCGGCACTCCGCCCCTCGCGAAGAATTCAGACTTGGGGAGCACAGCGGCCTGCCGACCCCCGAAACAAAGGGTAAGAAGGGGTGCGTGCTCGGAAGCGCGGCCCGGCACTCTCCCAACGCTACTTTTGGAAACGTGCTTTGTGCTAAATCACCAACGGTCGCCCCGGGGTCAGGCTCCACTCCACCAGCGCTACAAGAGGGGCGAGGGGATACAAGAGGGTTGCACCCGCTACGCCTGCAGAGCCGGGCTCGTCCACTCGGGAAGTCCTGGGGATGCTCCGAGCGCAGTGACAGCCGAAGTCCCAGAACGCCAGCTCGGGTCCGCCTACCTCCCCACCCGCTCGCCTCCTCTCCTGCTCTGCTAGGATGCCCCGCGCTCCGCCCGGCTTTTAAGAAACCGGACCGCCGGTTCAATCACGTCAGCCTGGGCGGGGACGCATACTTCTAGTACCAGCCCCCTTTCACGTGAGGAGGGAGGATGGATAAGCCGGGAGGCGGCCTGCTGGCGCCCTCTGCAGGTCAGCTACAGCAGCGCGCTCTGCTCCTGCAGTATCTCTGATAAGGCCTGAAAACCCAGTCCTGGCCAAAGGTTCTGTTTCTATCATCCCCTAAGGAGGACTGGCAGAGCTTCAGGAATTATCTCCTTAAAGTGCTGCGGGGAGGGAGTGGAGCTCTCCCGGGATGCTGGTTAAAATGCACCCTACTGACTAGGCCTCTTTGTGGGACTCCAATACTCTGTATCCTTAACATGCACTCCAAATCAAACTGGATTGACACAGTTAAATTGAAGACCTGGGTTAAGGGCTAGAGAGAAGGGGGGGTGGGGACAAGATGGGAGTGGGGTTGCTGACAGAGAGGAAGCCGGGATCAGATGGGGCATAGCTCTCCCGTAGCTCCGACCAGAGCAGCCGTCCCATAGTGTGAGTCCAGCCTCCCCCCAACCCCAGGATTCCCTCACCTTCGAGGAGAGGGCTTCCCTCCTCCCCTCTCCTTAATGCTCACTCAGCGCATGCCCCTGAATCCTTTGAAGGCTTGATTAGTGTTGAACGCCACACCCAGCCCGGACCTGGTGTCCGGACCTGAGTCCCGGACCTGAGAGACCAGCAATGCTGGGAAGGAGGAGGCGGTGGGAAAGCCAGGTTTTCAAGGTCATCATTTACAATTCTGTCGATAAACCTTTACCTCTCTGAATAGGAATGTCAATCTAGCTGATCTTATTTCGAACTACAATTTATTACATGACGAAAAGCCCGCAATAACTATTGGGCTTTGATTATCATACCCCTAAAATTCATGACATTTCTCCAGCAGGACCCTACAACATCTCTCCTTCCCTAGTTTTTGGTGTTTGCGTCCTTTCTGCCACATTTCTCACAGTTTTGCAGGGCGAGACTTGTGGCAGTCGTGTGGGCCAGCCAGTGGACGCCCGCTGAAGATGGGGGGAGGGAGCGCTTTGAGTGGGGTCTGCCTCCCGCACGGTGGCATCAATGAATGTGACTTTAGCACAGGATACATCCTCTGAGAAGTGCTGCCTGCCTTGCAGAGGTGCATACCTCACGCGGAGGATGGGCTGTGATTAGAAGGAAGAAGGCGGAGCTCCCTTAAACCCACACTGCAAGGGAACACAGCGCTCAGAGGTTGCCACACGTCGCTCACGTCCCGCATGGCTCCGCTGGGAGGGAGCCCGCTCCCTGGCGGCGGGCACCGTGGCTCCAGCTCCACCCCCTTCCCTCCTGCACCACCCCCTTCCCTCCTGCACCTCCCCCTTCCGCGCACCAGCCAGCCCGAGTGTCGCCCATCTGGCGGGTGCCCCGGACCCACCCCACCCCCAACTCTACTCTATGCACCCCCCTTCCCTACCCTCCCCGAGTCCTGCTCTCCTTCCCAAAGCTTTGCTGACTGTCTGGTTTCGGTGCTCGGGCAGCTGTTCAGAAACCTGAGTGCATTGCATTTGGACTTGTTTTTCTGCAGTGGGAGCAAATGCCAGAGATGGCACGCTATAACGCCCCAGGGAGCGTCCCACTCCACTCTTGAAAGAAGAGTGGAGCGATCCAAAGACAAAAACAGCAGTAAATGAATATGGAGCCAACACAAAGTTACGGCCCTGGGATTCCTGGGGGTCTGGGACCAAGGCTGTCTGTGCTAACCCCTGTATCCCTACAAGCTAGCAAGCTTGCTTCTCTGGGAAGAATAAGGTAACTGCATGCCTGCTACTTTCCCGCTGGATGTTCTGCACACACAAGCAGGGCAAGGGAACAAGGTAGCATTACTTCCACCCTCTAAACTAGCAAACAGCTGTTGGTTTCAAATGAGGGGGTGGTGCGTCCAAATCAGGGGAGGCACATTTTTAATATCCTGACCTAGATAAGCCCAGTCTGCCTCTCAGGGCACCAACCAGAGTTCCTAGGAGATTCCTCAGAGAACCCAGCTCAGCATTCCCATTTCCACTCAAACGCTGTGCTTGCCCTGCTTGTGTGTCAATAGGTCTTAGGCATCCCTTGCTGCCCTCCAAAGAGCTAAGTTCTCCCTCCTCCACCTGAATGAGGTGGAGGGGACAAAGGCAAATGGAGGTTCACTTCACTTAATCCCCTCCCAGTCTGATACCTATATGCCAACTGGGATGGTAGGGGGCAAGGAGAAATTTACACTTTAAAGGGGCTTAGAATTGGCACCCACTTAGAGCCCTCAAGTAAATTAGGATAGTGTCCTTATGGAAGATAAAACTGCATTATTGCCAAATCATTTAAAAACAACTCAAATGCAACTGAATTCCAAGAATGTACTAGTTTTGGAATTGACTGGTTTAGCCATCCTCCTAACTCTTTCCTTCCTTCTGCTAATGACCACATCTTCATCCAGCTGTCTAGACTTTTACCAACTCTCCTGCCCGCCACCTGGCAGTCAGGAATGCAGTCTTCCAGACAGGGTTGGAGAAATTGTAAAAAAAAATTCTCAAATACAATGGTATTTTTTACAGACTAGATAGCTCCAAGTGCTAGGGGTGAGTCTGTAACAGGGTGGTCCCCAGGAGAAAGGGTGTGTCCCAGGTTCCCTGTCCCACCCAAGGTAGGGTGGAACTGAGCAGGAGTTAAGAAGCTGAAAAGACACACACAGGGGACACACAGAGGACACAGAACACACAGATAGAAGACTGGAGGAGACGGAAGAAGGATTGAAAGCCAGAAGAGGCCCAAGGAGCAGAGAGACTTGTAAAGAAGCTGCACTGGCCTGGACTGATTGAAATAGATGTGGGTGAGAGACCCGTGGGGAGGTTAACGATGGCTGTGTTGATTTTGGTTTTGATTTTGTTCTGTTCCTCTCAGAATTGTCTGTTTCTGACCCTTTTGTATGGGTCCCTGCCGAAAGGTATTTTGGTTCCCCCCAGAATTGTCTGGCTCTTTCTGACCCTTATGTGTGGGTCCCTGCCAAAAGCTGTTCTAGACTAGTGGCAGGTGTTCGAGACTTGCTTTTGGCCAATCCCGTCTGGGTGGACTTTTACCCACGAGGAGTTGGATAACATTGGGTGCTTGACTTAGAAAATGTTCTTTGTCTTCTCTGTCTTTTCTAATTGTATTAAAGTTTCTTTCCACAAAAGGTCCTATATGTTTTGTATTGATGCGGCGGATGGCAGAACCCATATAGACCAGGGTAGGTCTGGGGTTTCAGGGGTGCCCCTCTCCCTGCCCTGTAACAAGTCTAGGATCATCGTCCCAAGCACTATTAAGACTAGGTAGAAAGAACCTGGGCTTCCCTGGTGGCGCAGCGGTTAAGCGCTGCGCTGTGGAGCTGTTGACAGCGGCGACGCGAGTTCGACGCCCAGCCCGGGAGAATCCCACATGGCGCGGCAGACCTCTCCTGCCTTGCCCGCTGCTCCCCTCAGTGGTGTATTTCTGATCTGCCTGTTCTGCTCCCTGCTCTGTCTCTGGTGAACCCTCTCGCAGCCCCACGCATCTGGCCTGTACCCCAATTTGTATGTATAAATAAAAAAAAATCTTTAAAAAAAAAAAAAGACTAGGTAGAAAGAACCTTCCAGATAACCTAGTCACCCCCTTGTTTTAGGTGTCTAGAGGTAAGTTCAGAGATTGAGGGGGGTGGGAGGGTGTTCAGGAACTTGGTCAAGGTCAAGGAACAAAGCCAGTTAAGAAGTCCCCTTCCCCTGCCTGACACTGGCACATCCAAGGCACTCAGGATGGGTGCTCAGAGGAGTCCTAACAAAGGGGGAGAACACACCGCCCTCCAGACCATCTTACCCAGAGCAGGTGGCTGTCCGGAGGAGAATTCTTTAGCCAGGGCTTAGAGGAAAGAGTGGTGGAAGAGGGTTTTCTCGATGACCTCTCTCTCCACCCTCCCTCTGTGAGCCAATGCCATCTAGCCCTACCCCTGCTACCCCTACTACCGAGATGTTGCTACAAACAGCAAAAAGCAACCCCCTTCCCATGATCCCATGCCAGTTAGCCAGATTTAAACATCCAAAGCATGCTATTAGCACTGTGCGGGTACCCCTGCCCCGGGGAGAGGATGCGGAAACAAGCCGTGGCAGGCAGTGAGCACTCAGAAGTTGCTAATTAAAGACAAAGTGCCATTTGCTCCCCTGAACCATCCCAAGTCTGAGAGGGTGAAGTGAGACACGGAAAAGACTGAAAATAGACCCTTACCTCACCACCCACCCAAAGAAAAGAGAGCAGTCAAGGTTTTAAAAGATAAAGTGTTTCTCACTCCTGAATGAGAAGTCAGACATAGACTGTCCTAATGGCACCACGTTGGCGGGTTGAAAATCCAATTCAGAACCTGCATATGGAAGTTTACAGCAGCTGATCTCCAAAATGTGGAAGCAACCAAAATGTCCTTGAGTAGGTGAATGATAAACTGTGATACGTGCAGACAATGAGATGTTATTCAGTGCTAAAAAAGAAATGAGCTGTCAAGCCACAGAAAGACACAGAAGAACCTTAAATGTATATTACTAAGAGAAAGAAGCCAGTGTGAAAAGGCCATGTCGCATATGACACCTACTATATGACACTGTGAAAAAGGCAAAGCTACTGGAACAGTAAGGATCAACGGTTGCCTAAGTTAGGGGTGGGAGGTTAACAGTGGGCACACAGTATTTTTAGGGTAGCGAAAGTTCTCAGTAGGACACTTTAATGGTAGTTACCTGTCATTATACATTTGCCCAAAGCCCTAGAATATCCAACACCAAGAGTAAACCCTCATGTAAACTAGACTCTGCATGAGGATGATGTGTCCATGTAGGGTCATCAGTTATAATAAAGGTACCATCTAGTAGAGGATGTTGAATGGGGGAGGCATATGTGGGCACAGGGGGTATAAGGGAACTTTGATACTGTCCTCTCAATTTTGCTGTGAGCCTAAAGCTACTCTAAAAGATAGTCTATTAAAAATTACTTTTGGGGGGGCCTCCCTGGTGGCGCAGCAGTTAGGCGCTGCGCTGTGGAGCTGTCGACAGCAGCGATGCGAGTTCGACGCCCAGCCGGGGAGAATCCCACATGGTGCGGCAAACCTCTCCTGCCTCGCCTCAGCAGTGTATTTCTGATCTGCCTGTTCTGCTCCCTACTCTGTCTCTGGTGAACCCTCTCGCTGCCCCATGCCTCTGGCCTGTACCCCAGCTTGTATGTATAAATAAATAAATCTAAAAAAAAAAATTACTTTTTTTACAAATGTTGTATGCTGTTTTCTCAAATCAACTGGACTTACATTTCATATCATGGGGGTATGAAGATAGTTCCTCTCTGACCTCTCTGGGTCAACAGATGCTAATCACTCAATTTAAGTCCCACTGAGCCTTCTTCCAGCAAGTTTCTATTTCTTGCTGCCAGTCCATGTCATTCCACTTGTTGCACATCTTTCCTTTTCTGAGGGCACACTCCTGAGCTTGGAACCATGCCCTTAAAACCGCCATTGATATTTCAAATCCAGCATCACATGTGGCTGCTGCTTTAAGAGTATTTTATACTCCTTATCAGCCTCCTCACCCAATATCAAGACATATTATCTGAGTTTAAAAGTATTGTTTTACGACTTCAAAACAGGTGTGCTTTTTAAACAGCACATATTCTGTAGACCAGTTAGCAGTATTAGTAATAATTAATTTCCTGGTTTTGATATAACAGTCAGGTAAGATGTCACCATTGGAAGACATTGAATGAAAGATTCATGAGCATCTGTACTTAATTGTAATTTCTTATATTTCAAAATAAAACTTTTAAAATTTGAGGCCTCCCCGGTGGCGCAGCAGTTAAGCGCTGCGCTATGGAGCTGTCGGCAGCGACGACTCGAGTTCGACGCCCAGCCGGGGAGAATCCCACATGGTGCGGCAGACCTCTCCTGCCTCGCCCGCTGCTCCCCTCAGCAGTGTATTTCTGATCTGCCTGTTCTGCTCCCTACTCTGTCTCTGGTGAACCCTCTCGCCGCCCCACGCCTCTGGCCTGTACCCCAGCTTGTATGTATAAAATAAAAAATAAATCTTTAAAAAAAAACTTTTAAAATTTGAAAAATCTGTGGTAGCTCAGTTTGCCCAATTCTGGGGAGGGGGCAGGGCAGGAAGCAGAGATTGTGTAGAGCTGAGCGATGAGGGAGGTAGGAAAGGGCACAAAGGTTGTGATTTGCATATATTCCTAAGACCTTTGCTTCTTGCAAATGACACATGCATTGACTAACAGAATTTACCTGAATCCTGCACCTGTGGAAAAATAGATGTGGCTCAAGCTGTGTTTTAATGAGAAGTGGGGGCGGGGGCACAGGATTCTATTTCTGAGTTTTGCCTAGATCTTTCAAAGATCATCAGTAGGCTTGTGGTCTTTGTCACTAATCGATACTTAAAATACAGATGAGACAACACTCAGAAATCAGTTGAGGACTCTAAAAGGTCCAGGCTGAGCCTGTTTCCCAAAGGGGAGAAAGGTCAGAGAGATGGGTAATGGCTTGAAAAGCTCACTGCCCATCTTATCCTGGTACCTAGCATTTATTAGATGCTCACAGGCAGCAGCTGTGTGTGAGACTGCAAAGAACAGGCTGCACTGGAATCTCAAGGATCTTGGGGAAGAGAAGTAGGCGATCAAATAGCTGTGCTCCTCGTGTTCTGCTAAGCCTCCTGCTGAGTATTACAGAAAAAATAGATAGAGCTGATAATCTCAGACCATGTATTAGAACAATAAAGTAAGGAACTAAGAGAGAAGTGTAAGGTAAGAATATGCCACAAGCAGGCTAAGTCCAGGAAAAGGGTACATATAGTTGGGGGTAGAGCAACTAGAAATTTCATCTCCATCTCATTGTTCTGAATCCGTTTTTCTCTCCAAGGTCCAAGCGGGCACATGGAATGAAAAGTCAAGATCTCTCATTTAACCAGGATTCACTGAGTTCTTGCTGTATCAGTGACGATAAAGTCAAATAAGAAGTGGTCCTTGTCAGAATTACGAATTCATTTCTGAATTTCAGTGTCCCCTCACACCTGTCTCTCCCCTACCCTTTTTCCTTATTGTTAATGAACTACTAAATTACTTGCCTAAGATAGCACAGCTAATAAGCCAAGGAATAAAAACAAGTTCCCCAGCTAACCTGGTATTCTTTCAAGTTTGCCCCATGAAATCACTTTCCAACCAAAATGTTCAATCTCCACTCCAATAACAATGCCACAAAATTTTGAATCCAAGGAATTTCAATGACTATCTCTAAATTATTTATTATTTGGTCATAATGTGAAAATAAGAATCATCTTAAGAAGCTATTGAGAACATTAATAAGTAAAAATTTCGAAATGGCTCTCAATGTAAAGTGCTCCTCAGTGTATGAAAACAAAGACCAAGCTCCAAAGAGTCACAGACTCTGTGTTAGCCGTCAGACCTGGAGACCGTCACCTGAGGGTACAGGAAAGGCACCTACTATAGTAGAGCCAATTTTGAAGGAAATAGCTTTAAAAAACAAAACTGAGGGCCTCCCTGGTGGCGCAGCGGTTAAGCGCTGTGCTGTGGAGCTGTCGGCAGCAGCGACCAGAGTTCGATGCCCGGTGGGGGAGATTCCCACATTGTGCAGCAGACCTCTCCTGCCTCGCCCGCAGCTCCCCTCAACAGTGTATTTCTGTAAATCTGCCTGTTCTGCTCCCCACTCTCTCTGGTGAACCCTCTCGTCTCCCCACCCCTCTGGCCTATACCCCAGCTTGTATGCATAAATAAATAAATCTTAAAAAAAAAAAAACTCTTAAAAAAAACTGAATCAGCAATAAAAAAGAAAAGATGTAGAGGAGACTTTGGGCTTTTTGTATACTTCTCAAAGTTTTGGCAATGTCCTAATTTATTAGTAAAAGGAAAGAAAAGAAATACTAGGGCCTCCCCGGTGGCGCAGCGGTTAAGCGCTGCGCTGTGGAGCTGTCGGCAGCGGCGACGCGAGTTCGACGCCCGGCCAGGGAGAATCCCACATGGCGTGGCAGACCTCTCCTGCCTCGCCCGCTGCTCCCCTCAGCAGTGTATTTCTGATCTGCCTGTTCTCTGCTCCCCACTCTGTCTCTGGTGAACCCTCTCGC